>UELX01001483.1:0-43156 GCA_900480035.1 Eupelmus urozonus | reverse complement strand
ATTTTAACATCTGAAAACATATCCCAAAGTTTGAGCAAAATCCGTGATCCGGAACCCTGACCCTCTCCTAGTTAGTTATGAACAAAGAAAATCTAGTTTTATGACATTTATGCCAGACTGATATTTCTTTTCTCTTTACCTTATATGTAGATATTCTGGTAGAAGCTTAACGGTAATCTAGCTAATTTACCGTTAATTTTGTAAAATTAGCAGTAAATTAGCTAGATTACCGTTAAGCTTCTAGCAGGATAGTAGCTATTTTAATATTTCTTACAATGTAAGAAGCATGGCATAAAATCATCGCATTTGTGTTCGGGAGGCCACGAGCACCCATTTTCACTGGTTGTACAGCCTTATTAACAGTACAGTACTTTTTCCAATTTAACATGTATTATATATATTTACAGTACAAACATTAATTGCAGGTGAATCAACCTCAACTGAATCACCAAAAATCTAACATACACCTCCAATCAACCACCTCACCAACGCATCCACGACGTCCAAAATACACTCGTCAATCCAAATCGCACCAGATCCATCAAATCCACACATCCTCCCACCCACGCAGCCACATCCTAACTCTTACAAAAAGAGCCACCCATCGCACCCCCTCTCGCCCAAGAACACGACAAAACGATTTCGCGCCGCGCCATCCACACACCTCCAACTCCTCCAGATAGCTGCACGTGCAGCTAATCGAAATCCTCCGGATCCCATAATAAAGCGCCGCTGAATCATTGATACCTCGGCCCAACTGCTCGATCGCTCTCCGCACAGACAAAGCAGCCCTCCACCGCCTCTGCGAATCCATTAGTTTTTCATCAGCTCACCATTTCCACCCCCCTTTTCCACCCTCCTATACATCGACATTAGCACTTTCCGGGGGGCTCGGTAGCGCCCCGGCAGCAAAAAGGCTCCCCCGCGATGTTCGACGGGACCCCAAGTTGAACGGGTCTATCGGCGAGTGTTGATACAGTTGGCGAGGCCAACGGGAGCGTGTAATTGTTTCGTGAAAGAAAACGTTTAAACTCGATGTGTGTGAGTGTAGATGTATACGTGCCCGCCGAGCGCGGCAGCGCTAATTTACACGAGTGGCCTATTGTAAGTGGCGAGGAGATGCTGGATTGAACGCGAGAGTGGCTTCTTAGATGTGTGTATAGGAAGTCGGTGCGGGCTCTCTGAGCACGTGCGGGAGTATATAAATATACGGCTGAGGTTCGTGGGGATTTATGATGGAAAATTGAAATTGATCTTGGATTTTTTTTGGAGTTTTTGAAGAGATGGAATGTAGATTGTTTGAAAAGGTTGATGGATTTGATTAACGATTTATTACTATTTGAATAAGGCGATGGTCGGTTAATTGTACAATCATTTAGACGTTCGGTTATATTTTTGATCTACTTACGCTGCACTTGTTGGATTTAATTTCATTAATGAGTAAGATTGTTAAGTCAATGATTGACGTCCCTAACCAAAACCGGATAAATAAAAGCGCGCTCGGCCGATCGCCTCCGAGACGCAGATATTATAATGCAATTTAGATCACGACCTCTGTATTTCAAACGAGCGGTCATTAAAATTCTATTACCTCCGAGAATCACTTTTAAAAAATAACCGCAAAAAAACGAGAATCGCCGCTGGTAACACGTATACGCATTATACAATAAACTTATCCAGTTACGCTTCATAAATATATAATCCATGTATACAAAAAGGCCAGCGCACGAAAATTCATTTGCGCAAGGAGAGCGAGGAATTCAAAATTTTTCTACGCTCACGTAATGCCAAGTACGGGCGCCGGTAGCTTGAATGAAGCTTTCACTTTAATACAGTAAATTTCCTTGTCGACGCGGCAGCCGGGAGAGAAAATTAAGTGAATTAGAACGAAAACCCATGGGAACGCTTTTTTTCTCCCCCGCGCGAGTGAATCTTCCTTTTACCTAAACAATTGCTCCTCTTTTTCTCCCTCCACGGGCGAGATTAAAGCGTCTGCTATTTTTCGAAAAATTAAAAAAAAGTCTTCTATTTTTCAGGAAACACGGGCGACGACTGTGTTGTGCCCGGCGCGCAGAAACTCGCGCGCTTGAGCTCTCCGCGAGCCTTTAATGAGCTTTCACGAAACCGTGGGAATTTACCTCTCCATCTCCTCGCGAACACGTGAACATCTCCATCCCCCCCTCCTGCCGCTTCGAAAAAGAAGCGCGGCAGCTACTCCAGATTTCGCTCTGTGTATATATCCCAAAAATGACTCTCCGTGTCTCAGTGCAGAATTCAAATCCGATTTCACTCTCTCTCTCTCTCTCTCTTAGCGCCGAGGGGAAAATCGTCGCGAAATTATCTCCGTCTCTGTCAGTAAGCGGGCGCACGTGCACCGATAGAGAGAGAGAGGGCAAAGTGCGAAAGAGCGCGGGGCAGGCGCTTAGCTCTTAAAACCCAGCGCGCCGAAAAGCGCTCGGGAATCTATATATCCCTAAAACCGTAAAACTCGCTCCTCTTCGCAAGAGAGAGTCTATATAGTCGTCTTTCTGGGCAGACGAGCGCGCGGGAGGAAAAAAAAAAGAAGGCGGAGAGAGAGAGCCGAAGAAATAGAGTAGCACTAGCGAGCGGGCGACGAACGAGGAGAGCGAGAGAAAAAAATTCACACGGCCGCGCGCGCATCTTTTCTCTCTCTCTCTCCCCGCGTGTGAGCTACTCCGCTATATACACGCTCCAGTGTATACGTATATACGTATACGCACACTTCCGTGCGAGTTTCACGCTCACAGAGAGAGGAGCGCGCGAGCGAGGTTCTCAGGCGCGATAAGTAACCTTTTATACGCTCGCATTTATCGACACAGAGAGAGAGCTCCGAATGCTCGCGCTCGTATACGTATGTGTATATACACACAGACGAGGAGAGGCAGACACATATACAGAGAGAGATAGAGAGCGGGCCGTAGTCGTCATCATCGTAGAGCGAGAAGTGGAGTGAGGTAGAGGCCACCCACTCTTTCCCACAGCAGGTTTTTCCCACGCCCCCCGGGGTAACCCCAACATCCTTTTGCGGCAGCAATTCCACGGGGCCGCACTGGTGGGGGGAGAGCAGAGAGAGAGAGAGAGACGGACCTAGCCAACCTTCCCATTGGACGGAAAGAGAAGGGACGAGCGAGCTCTAGAGCGCTCGCTATATACTGACAGAGTGAGAGAGAGAGAGAGAAGCGCAGCATAAGAGAGACGAGGAGAGATAGAGTGAGGAGAGAAAATGAGGGACGGAGAGAGCGTGTATATCGCAGCACAAGCGAGCGAGACGGAGAGAGCTGGGCCATTGTAGAGAGAGAGGGCCAGTAAAACAATAGAAACTGCAGCCACTTTATGCGCGCTGCCGTAATAAACTTGGCGTTTCGCGCGCGCCCGCGCATTGCCGAGGCCCCCCCCCCCCCCCCTCCTCGATCCCTTTTCAGACCCCCTCGCCCCCCGTACACACACGTGTACTACTGCTGCTCTCTCTCTCTCGCTCTCTGTCTTTCTCCGTGTATATACTACTATGCTGTTTCGTTCGCCGCCCGAGGAGAGCTGACTGCCTGCTTTTCAGTTTCGGTTTGACGTCGCGTCGGCTCGGTCGTGTGCGCGCAGACGAGACACAGACGGGCCCGACTGCACGAGAGCTGCATTCTTGCGATTGATTAGAAGCTCGACATTCCTTAAGGGCCGAGGCCGGTTTTTTAAAAGTGCAATATATGCAACGTTTTTTTTAAACGTTCTTAGAACTTTGATTATCGTTAACGTTGTGGGATATAACCGATAAGCCAGACTCTCCGTATCACGGATACTCAAACCTAGACTCACCTACACACTCTAAAGTGCCGATTCGCGCGCGCAGAATCGAACGCCGATTCAAATTTGGCGCGACTGGCGAAACCGCGCGCGGCAGTTGGAACGCGCGCCTGCGCCCCTCGAGCCGCGGGGGGTTGGCGATACTGGCTCGGAAAATTCGGAAAGTGAACAGGTGTTTTTTGAATGGATTAGAGGGCCTCTGGCCGCTCTTACCTCTTATACACAGAGCTCGCTCGCCGCAAGCGCAGCAGTAGTCGTAGTACTACGCCAGGCACCGCTTCGAGAGAGTCTGCTAACACAGCTTTTTTTTACTATATACACACGCACGGCGTGTATATATAAGCAGCGCGTTACGCGAGCGTCGATGCCGTAACGCCGCTGTACAGCTGCATAACACACACATATCCGCCGACGGAGAAGCGATAAACAGCATCATGGAGCTGAGGTCCACGACGAGGCAGCTCCTAGCAGACGCGAGGATCGCCGACGATCAGCGCCGCGAAGATCAGTGAGGTGAGAGTCGAGCCTGCGCGCATCTTCTCTGTGTTTTTTCTCTCCTTTTTTATTCTGCCTCCTCCCTCTTCTCAGCGCGCGCTTTTCTTCTTTTCGTCTCTTTTTCACGCGGACGATGCCGGTTTTCTGGCTCCGTTCTTTCGCTCTTGTTTTCTCTACTAACGTGTCTTCGCGCGCCTGCCGAGAGAGAGAGGGAGATGCTACCGTGCGCGCTATACACTCGCGGGATATCGGGATCGTTAGCCTCTCTCTCTCTCTGTGGATAGTGCCACGCTTAACCTCTGCATCTTACACGTCGGCTTCTGATCCCTGGCTTGTTTACGGCTGCCAGGGATGCGCTGCAGAGATCCGTGAGTTGATGCAGAATTTTTTTTTTTGGAGGCGAAGGTTTGAGGTTAAAGGGCAGTGGTTTTTGTGGGTTGGTTTTGCTGGATGGGAGGATTATAGTTTTAAGGTGGTTTGAGTTTGTTTATTTTGGTTTTTTTGGAGGCTTTGGGGATGTTTGGATGGAGTTTTGGGTACTTTGGTGAGCGCAGGATGAAATGATTGGGAGTGAGGGTGTGGATTTGATGGTGCGTATGCTAAGCTTGATTTTTAACTGGTTGCTGTTGTTTTTCGAAAGGCTTCTGCTCTTAAGGCTGCTTAGTTTTAATTGTAAATTGTAAAAAAAGTTAAATCTAGAATACATTTGACATTGTCTAATGATTTCTATGTATAGATTGCTGCCTATTGTTTGGTACACCTAGTTTTCATGCATATGCATCGGATGCAGTATTTAACAACAGTGGCACGTATTTTAATTCTGCTGCTTCAAAAATTGTAAATTTCATGCTACATTCAAACTGCTTGATCAGTCTTTGCTGCTTACTAACAATGCTAAGTCATTCCTCGACCTAACATCGTAATTTAATGTTCGTTTTAATGCAATTGGCGCAAGTGTATTTTTGTTTTACAAAAGTTTTTTTTATGAAATACGAATGAAACGTTAAGTAAGAATCTACTCTTGATGGAGAGAAATCATTTTTACATTAGAAATCTGTTTACGCTGCTTTGGGAAGCAACAGTACCTTAATTCATGCAAGAAAAATGAGCTTGGCTTTATTCCCACGGCTTCTACATGTTTCCTCTTTCCTGTGCGAAGAGCAGTAATTCTCAGCCACTCATTTAAAGCGAGATATCTTAGGCTAATTGTGTGCAGTGGATAATAAAAAATCTTCCCACGCACTTCAGAGGCACTCGCTGCATTAGAACTATGCAGTATATTTTTCTGAAAATGCAAATATAAAAATGAATAGCTGTTTCTAGAAGATTCTTACTTTACTAAAGAATTACAGTTAAATAATTCTATTTTTATATTTTTTTATTTTTAAAAATTTTAAACAATGAAATTTTTTTAAACATTTTTGAGAATATCTATTTAATCAATGTTTTTTTGTTATAAATATTAAACAACATGTTCTTTCCTCCTTTATTCAATGAAACATTAATTATAAATACATTGATCGCGTAACTTAAGTCACCTGATACCTTTTCATTTACAATCTTTTAATTTCCATAGTTTTATTTACTACCAGCTGTTTATTGATATTTTTAGAACTATCTTAAAAACAAGACAGACATATTTCAATAAAATCTAAATCTTAAAAGCGAAAAATAATCTGAATCAAAATAAAGAATCAAATCAATAATCCAAATTTCATCTTTTTTGCAGATCCGAGCGAGCAAGGCGAGAGATGCGGCACGATGAGCAGGCCCTGTAACAAAGCGGCAGGATTGCTCATTTAGCTGGCCGTAACGACAGTCTAGTCCCTCTACGAAGAGTGCATTAGTCGCAAGTTAGCCATCGGCTAGGAGAAACAATGCCACACAGCCAGTACGGCCTGCCGACGATGGCGCACGGTCTGCAATCGCCTCCGTCGCCGACGGCCGTAATGACAGCCTATCCGCGCTTCGGTAGCGTGTACCGGCCCGACGGCGCCGGGTCTCACGGGCAGCAGCAGCCGGTGCCGCCGCCAGCCCACCAGGATCAGCGGCTGACGCGCGACGCCATGAAGCACTACCTCTCGGAGCACAAGCGCACCCAGGGCAAAGCCGACATGGTCGTGGTGATACTGCACGCCAAGGTGGCCCAGAAATCCTACGGTAACGAGAAGCGTTTCTTCTGCCCGCCACCGTGTATCTACCTCAAAGGCAGCGCCTGGTCGATGAGGCAGGAGCAGATGCGCAGGGATGGCGAGTCCGAGCAGTCGACCCAGCTGTGCGCGTTCATCGGCATCGGTAATTCCGACCAGGATATGCAGCAGCTCGATCTCAATAACGGCAAGCAGTACTGCGCCGCCAAGACTCTCTACATATCAGACTCGGATAAGAGGAAGCACTTTATGCTCTCGGTGAAGATGTTCTACGGTAACGGCCACGACATCGGGGTCTTTCACAGCAAGCGAATCAAGGTGATCTCGAAGCCGTCGAAGAAGAAGCAGAGCCTCAAGAACGCTGATTTGTGCATAGCCTCGGGCACAAGAGTAGCTCTGTTTAATCGGTTGCGATCGCAAACGGTGAGCACTAGGTATTTACACGTAGACAATAACAATTTCCACGCAAGCTCGACACAGTGGGGCGCGTTCACGATCCACTTGCTCGACGACAACGAGAGCGAGTCCGAGGAGTTCCAGGTACGCGACGGCTACGTGCACTACGGAAGCACAGTGAAGCTCGTATGCTCGGAGACGGGGATGGCTCTGCCGCGTCTGGTCATACGGAAAGTCGATAAGCAGATGGCTAGTCTGGAGGCCGATGATCCTGTCTCACAACTGCACAAGTGCGCCTTCTACATGAAGGACACAGATCATATGTACTTGTGCCTGTCGCAGGAGCGCATCATCCAGTTCCAAGCAACACCCTGTCCCAAGGAAGCGAATAAGGAGATGATCAACGACGGAGCCTGCTGGACGATCATCAGTACCGATCGCGCCGAGTACACTTTCTACGAGGGCATGGGACCCGTGCGCTCGCCCGTAACACCGGTACCTTTGGTGCACAGTCTCAATCTGAATGGCGGTGGAGATGTGGCAATGTTGGAATTGACCGGTGACAATTTTACGCCTAATCTGCAAGTATGGTTCGGCGACGTCGAGGCAGAAACTATGTACAGATGTCAAGAGAGCATGCTCTGCGTCGTGCCTGACATATCCCAGTTCCGAGGCGAGTGGCTCTGGATCCATCAGCCTACCCAAGTGCCGGTCTCTCTAGTTAGAAATGACGGTATTATCTACGCAACCGGTCTTACCTTCACCTACACACCCGAACCCGGCCCGAGACAGCACTGTCTGCCGGCCAACGAGATCATGAGGACGCCAAGGCCGATGGGCCTTAATCAGGCAACCATGCCGCAGCCAGCCATTGCCGATGTGCCCTGGAATCATCATCAGCCACCACAGCCTGGTCTCTGATACGACCCGAATGGATGGCCGTTCGAGACGAACGGGGACAACGCCCTTCAGCTACAGCAAGACAATAACAGTGCGATCAGTGCTGGCGAGCCGTCGGGGCTGGCGATTAACGATGAAGCAGCGGCACTCGACAGCGACAGCAACTCTTGCTTGGCGAAGGAGGTGTGCTCGATGGGAGAGTCGTCCCAGATGTAGTGGAGGCTTTAGAACGATAGTTGTCGAAAAATCGTCTAAGAGGTTTTAGGTTTTTGTTCATTTCATACTCTTTTATTCATTTGGCTTTTTTTATTATTTTCAAAAATATTTTGCTTCAAATTTATTTTACTAGTAGATTTGTAGCTTGAATATTTCTGTTATTTTGAGTCAAACTAAAGTATTTTATTGAATTTTTTTTATAACCAAAAGAAATATTTAATTTTGAATCTCAAGTTTCAAATTAATTAAAATAGAATTTTGAATTATATTGTAATTACTCAAAGGACTTGATATTTTTAAAGTTATTATGTAAATAATATAAAAAACATAATTTAAAATGTTTTTAGTAATTAAAAACTGTAGTTCCAGAAAAGCTTTTTGTGCTAAATATTTTTGGAATATTTTTAAGAAAAAAAGTTTAATCTTAAACTTTTCTAAAACAAATTAATTTTCTAAACACAAAAATTGTGTATTAAATTCGTTCAAATCTTGACATTACACCTGAGGCGGTAATTTGCTAAAGGAATCCACGACTGATTCCAAATCATAGCAATAGAATATTATATACAAATGCTATATATGGGTAGAAAAAAGAGATACAAACTCGCGCGTAATGCAATGCATTATCTATGTATAATAATTATGTAGATGACTTAAATCGTAAGTTGTTAATACAAATTTTAACGAGTAATAATTTATCGTAACATGATTGTAAGGTATATATTCTCTCTGTGAGATGACGAACAAATGACTGGCGAGTTTTCTTTTCGCGGATACTCTTTTTTGTGGGAGAGGGGAAATAAAAAGAGACAAGAATCGGTGTATATCACCATAAGAAAAATTGTATTATATAAACATTTTTTGCTCAGCTGTCATTTTTTATGCCTGCTTCGCGCGAATATATTCAATGTAGATTTCTGTGTCACTCTAATCTACAGGAAAATGATGACAATTGCGACCGAATTATCATTAACTTGTAAGATCAAAAGACAATGTTAGAAAGAATATTTTTAATAAAAAGATGTAATAATGTTAAAATTCTTACGGAATTCTAACGATTCGATTATATAGTGTATTTATAATAGGGAAAAACTTTACGTAAGAATGAAATCGAATGTCAATCACTACGAGTCAATGTTTAAATGATCGTATGTTAAAGTCAATAGAACTAAAAGCGCGATAGTTCACTTTAAAACAAGCAATTATTGCATGACTGTGTAAGAATCTGTTTTTATTATTTTTTTTTCTTTTTAATTGTAAATAAACATATGTAAATTTGTCAACATGCGCACCATTATAGTTACTACTGTGATACAAAGACTCACATCATTCGTAAGCTAGTAGTAACGAACATTAAACCGCTGGAATATCTAAAAGGGAATTTTTATACGCAACGAATTTAACGAAGTTTCTAATGTTTTCGTAATTATCATAGAAATTACGTAACATCGGCCAAGGGTTATAAGTCAAATAAGAAACGTCAATTTTAAAGAATGAAAATTCATTAAGATAGTATACATAATAATAGGGTGTAAAACATTTTTTATTCGAAAAAATTTTAGTATTCATGTAAAAATTGAATTGTAATAATTTTTGTACTGTGTAATAATATACATATATGTATACATTTAGTTGAGGGTTCAAAGATGAAAATGTTTGCCAAATTTTTGACGAGAATTTTGTGTAGAATTTTCTTTATGAAATGCGTAGCGATTTCATAATTTAAAGAGAAATGTAAAGTATTTACGAGAAATCCTATAATGTATAAGTTAAGATTTTATTTCCAGAAAATTATTCCAAAAGATATATTTTATAAATTTTTAAAAAAATAGTAATCTCATATAATAAATCCTAAACAAAGTATATAAAAAATAAATTGAGATGTTTTTAATAATTTTTTTCCTAATTTTCCCTGATGAAACGTCACCGCAAAACATGTTATATAATAGCCAAATAAACATTCAACAAAAAGTTTTCTTGAATTCAGTAAACAATGCGCAATAATACGAAGCAAATAATATAGCTTATATACGTGTTTGTTGTATATAATAAAGAATATCAACTTAGAACCGTTATTTGTATAATGAAACTTATTCTTTAAATAATCAAGTAAAGAAGTAACCGAAACATTCTAAATGTATTTTATAAAAAAATTTAGTGTAAGTTTAGCGTAATCTTAATAGATCTGTCTCTAGTTTTGTCTTGAGAAAACGACGATCTCGGTGACTAAAAAGAGATTTCTAATTCATGCGTCTCTTTTAACTTAATTACGCGTAAGTCAAACAGGATCCTTTGCGTCTCTTCTTGACGAAAAAAAAGTAATCAAAGGGAGTAATCTGAAAGGGGAAATGAGATAGCATCAACTTGAGAATGCCTTCCTTCAAGACATCTATTGTTACCCAGGAATGTCGGCAGGTATACCCTGGGAATTTACCCACAATTAACATCGGGATCAGGTACACACATGCACGCGTTGGACGACAAACGGGGTTACCTTTTATTATTCACTAACAGTATATAATTCTAAATTAATAACGATTTAATTGCACCCCTCGAGTGTGTACATATTATACTCCTGAAGCCGCGAATTTGGCGTTTGATGAACATTTCTGGGTACGTGGAAGTTTCTTCAGAGAAATACATACAATGCAACCTAATTGTCGTAATTACTTTGCCTTTATTTTGAATGAGGATGATGTAAATTTTCTGAGATCAGTATAAATTAATTGGCTTTCGAAGTTAACAGAATACAAAAGTTTGAAAAATGAAATATTGAATTTTTAAAATTCAAATCTTTTTTTTATATTGTATAAGACATGAACTTTTTATTAATGAAAAAAAATATGATAAAAAAAGGAAATTATCAATTTAACAATATAGATATATTATTTATTATGCGTTAGTTATTTTTATAGTAATCAAAAAATTATTTATTCAATTTTATAGGAGTATGACAAAATCACTCTACGAAATTTGCGGAAATTAAACTTGAATTATTTTTTTTTTAATTATTTGAAGCTTGTTTTAAGATTGATTCAATAAAATTTTAAACAGTAATTAAAAAAAATTAAATTAGTTTTACAAATATTTACTTTTATAAATATTTTCAATTTATTAAATTTTTAATTTTTTGGCTTAAAATAAAGGTAAAGTAAAATTATATTTCCTATGTCGGTAAAGTAGGTATTGTACACATTTGGTATATCAAATATTCTTATAGTAATAATCTAATTTTTCCTTCTGAATAAAGCCAAATTTTTTAAAGTTATTTTGCACAAATTATATTCTATAAAGATTTTGTTATATGCAATAAAAAATAATCATAATCCATATATTTAAAATTTCTGATATTATTATTAAAAGAATACATTACAAAATTGATAAAACTTTATTTTTATTATTTCCTTTATTGCCATTATTTACAAATATGTTGATTGTATAAATATTCGATTCTTTGTAAAAAACCTCTCAATGTATTAATGATTTATAAAATTTTATTAATTACATACAAAAATTGTTTTAATTATTTTCTAGATTATTTTAGTTAGTACCTTAATAGTGACAAATATAACACTTTTTTTACAATTTTTTCAACAAGTCAACCGTAAGCTAGAATTTAAATCGTTAAAAACACAAAACATTACGTAAATTATTCAGTTCTATTGTTCGTCGATTCATTTTTATCGCTAAAAAGCTGTAACCGTTTTCCAATGAAGAAACTTCAAAGAATCTTCTAAATTATCGAAAATCGTTAAGTCATGTGCATTTTGATCTACAAACAAATTGAGATTATACACCATCGTTCAAGATTCATATTTTTAAGATTTAAATTCATGATGATTTTCTTCACTTTTTAATGCAACCCTTTTTTTGCAAAGTGAGAAAACAATGATTTCATAAATATTTATAATCTTCACGAAATTAGTTTTCTTTTACTTTATTCGTATCGTGCGCTGCTTATTCATATTCGTGAGCATAAGCGAAATGTAAGAAGTCAACAAATCATCCATTTTGTAACCGAGCGATGTTTCGCATAATAACTTTGATCCTCGAACTAAATTGCCTATTGTCATGTGGAAGTAGGTATTGCCGGAAGACCAGTTTGATATTCTCGTAAATGGATGCGTTACCAATATATCCTAAAAATTGAATCATAATTTTTAGAAATATAACGAACCATAGTTTATGTTGATAATATCAGTATTCTAAAAACAAATAATTACCTTTGATTGCGGATGAATTAAGCTAACTCCATGTTTATTTATAGCGATTAAAAGTAGTTCGGGATAGTCAGGCTCAGTACTTTGCTTAACTTCGAAGAAAGCCGATCCAAAAGTCGGCCATCGATAGACGATCTTCAAGAATGTTATTTTGGCGTCTTCAGGACTCATTCCTATTAGAAATTATAATAATAATTATTAAATGTTTCGGAAGTCTTTCTGTTAGATTATATGCAAGAAATTATAGTTACCAGCATCGTGATTATATGCAGCAATAATCGAACGTTTCCACTCGTTTGAACTCTGCGTTTTTACTAAATCACCGGGTATCAGTTCTCTTAACATTTGACTGTAATATAAAAATAGTTATTAGTTTTTATTAAAAAAAGAAGAAAATATAATAATTCTTTAAAAATATTCTTACGGTATTGCTTGCAGTTCCTGCTTACTTTCTCCAAATCGCACTCTGTACACCAGTGCCGCTAATCTCGAAGCTTCTTCCTTGGTACATTTATGGTATCCTAAAGTGAAAAATAGGATTTGTAAAAGCAGTGTTTAAAAAAGTACAATATGACAATTATTGAAGATTTTACCTCTTAATAGTTTAGGAAGCTCTTGATGGAAGTGGAATATTAAATCCGCGTTCCTATCTTTACCAGGTACAGTATTTGTCCACAACTTCTTCATGAAGAAAACTTGATATGTAAATTGTGGAGAAAGACCTAAAATATTTAAAATAAAATAAATTAATCAAATAATAAATAATACTATTATTCAGAAAATTATCTAAAAAACTACCATCTCTGGTAGGGTGAGCTTTTCTCATCCAGTCTGTCAAATGCCGAACAAAGTCAAAGAAGAAATCTCCTTCCGGTACAGAAATAACTTTATCAGCAATTTTTACAAACAAACTAAAACCTTCCGAAGATCTCAAATTCAATCGTTGAGCGATATTTTGACAGAAGTCCTTTGCTCTCGTGGACGAGTCAACTTCGAACGCTTCATCGGTATCATCCGGGAAGTAGACTTTGTGGAATATTTGAGTGGTTTTGTGCTGAATTGCTTCGACCTCGACTTGGTGCGGTGGATATTTACGCTGACCGTTTCGTAAAGTCTTTTGTAGCCTTTGCAGAGAATCTTGAGATATTCGATGTCGTCGAGTCCGTAAAAATAAGGTCAGTTCCTATATAAAAATAAGTCATTTATATAAATTACAATTTAAATTTGATTTTGTGTAAATCTATTATTTTCGTAGCACAAGACCAAAAAATGTAAAACCATTTGAAAGAAAATTTAAAAACGAAAAAAGCATTACCTTCAAAAGACTTTGACTGCAAGTGAACAAACCCGTTGCCAGCCACATCAGCTCCCAACCCCGCTCCTCGCTCAGTCGGTTTCGGTTATCCGTCAGCTGTTTCATGATCTGACAATAAATCTCATCCCTCAGAATCTCGTTCTTCAGAGGACCATCGAAGATCAGATCCGTATACTCGTTGCCTATCCTCGGCCTCTTCGTCGGTAAGTCGCCCATATATTTCAGGATCGCATTAAATGCAAAGCAGGCTTCGTCCGCCAGTTCATCCTTGGATACTAGTTTACGCAGCAATGGTTGTTTGATAGGCTCGCGAGCGTGACGCCACAACTCGTCGGGATGTCCTCGGCGTGCTGTGGTTAAGGTCAGAGCCTTTGACATTGTCTTCTTTGGAGGTGGACTGTCAAAAAGTTATTAGTTAGTACTTTTGCATATTAACGTTTATGGTGTACGAAATTCGATATCATAATTTGACTCTTACCGGAAATGATCTATCGCGTATTCCATCAAAGTGTGCGGCTTGTCACGAGTCTCGATGCCGTTCATTTGCTGAGGATAAAGCCTTCGTCCATTTTCATTGCCATTAACGCTAAACAGTGACTGCAAACAAAAATGTTTCTTTAGTATTAATTTTACCAAATTACAAAACAATAATTTCCCTTCCAAAAGTTTCGAAAATTCTCACCAAAATATCGTTGGGTGGTTTCGAAAGCGAAGGCAGTACATAGACGGTCTCAGCGGGGAAGTCGCCTTTCTCCCCTGTTCTCTCGCAAACTCCGACACACCATCCCGAGTTGTAACCGGTTTCGTCGCTTGCATCGTCCTCGAGCGTGATGAGATCACCCTTCTGGAAGGTGAGGAACGACGAACCCTCGGACGAGCCCTTATAGTCCTGTAGGGCTATGGCGTACTTGCTGCGCTTCTTCAGACCCTCGAGGAAATAGACGACCAGATCTCGTATATCTTCGGCGCTAGGACTCTGGAATGTGAACTCTTCGCCGCGCACCGTCGATAGGCTGAACGTCTGCGTGAACATCTTATTCGTTCTGGAAGGTAAAAGTTGATGTAAGTTTCAATTTCAAGAGAAAAAATTTGAGTTTAGTTAGGAATTACTCATACTTTTGACTAGATACGGTGGTGATTTCGGGAAAAGATAGTTCCAGCAGCACTTGTTCCTGATCATCGACGACGTAGACGCCGGTCCAGTTGACGGCGATGATGACATCGTTCTTAGGAAGATTCGGCCCAGAGTTCCTATACGCCTCGTAGAAACGGGAGAAGAGTAGCGGCCATTTGAACTTGGCGTAACCGACTATATCCTCCTTGACTCGTAGCGCAGGTACTTTTTCTTTCAAGTAGTAACTCTAAAATACGCAAGTCAAAACTTAGTAACATACATTTTTCAATCATAAAACCAATACAAATAAAGATTCTTACTTTCTTATACGCTTGCAGGACAAGATGTCCCCACCTCTCGATGGCCTTGTCCACGTCCGTGAGGCAATAATCGGGTATGTAATTCGGCAGCAGGGTGAACAGCCTCTCCACATTCATATCCGTATGGTACTCTATGTAGTATTGCTGAGCTGCAATCATCGCTAGATCTTCTTCTTTATCGCATCTATACTCGCCGAATTTGACTCCTCGCACGACCTGCTGGTAAATCAGGTTCGTCGCTACCTGATCCTCGGTAGGCTCGTGCCAGGGTGCGAATATCTCCTTTCTGAAGAACAGTCGCCAGGGTGCGTTTCTTTCTTGTGCGCCTTGTTCCTTGGCGTACTGCTCGCACTGCGAGATTGCGTCCATCACGTGGTCTCCTCCGCTGCCTAACGATGAGACCTAGAATATTTGATTCAATTATCATATATATTTCGATGAATGATTTGTGGAGTTGTATTTTCCATAAATTTCCAGATTTAAGATTTATATTATATTGGATTTAATGCGTACCTTGTCAAAAAGCGCGATATACAGCGAGAAACCAAACTGATCTCTGAGTGATATTTTGTCCGATAGTTGATTGCACAGTTCGCGAGCGGTAGTAGCGGAATCGGCAAGCAATGTTTTGGTATTTCCGTCCATAAAGGTAATGGGCAACATTATTGGCTTCTTTGACTTGGTCGCTTGAAGCTCTAACCAGCTTGGTGGTTGATTACGCGTGCCGTTATTAAAAGTCCTCTTCAGTCGGTCTTCACAATACGGAGCATAACCAGGTGGACCTTCCCGAATGAAAGCCCTCAGGTAATTAACGAACTTTTCCGAGGGTGCGAAACAGCCCACACACAAGGAAAGGAGAATCCAGCCACGAGCGTGAGAAGACTTGGAAGGATTATTCGTTAATTGTTTGCAGATTTGACAATAGATCTCATCCCTAAGTTCGGCACGAAGAATTCCATGGCCGATGATAAAGTGCAACTTTTCGAGATTCGAGGTGGGTCGGGCCTCCAGCCAGGATTGATAACTGTCGGCTGTGTACTCGTCTTCTTGCAATCTTCGACGGACATCTTCACCCAGTTTGTTTTTGCGCTTCAGGGTGAGGGACACCAGTTTGTGTCGGATCGATCGAGGCTTTTGCTTGAGGAAGGATTCCTAAATGGATTATTTAAGTATGAAAATAAACCCAGCATCATGCATTGTTTTAAACCATTTTATAAGATAAAAGTAAATTTTTCACTTACAGGATCCATTCCCATTAGCTGAGCCTCCTGGAATTCTTTACTTCTGATGAAATTTCTTCCAAGGGTAGCAGTCACTTTCGACATTACCGAAGTATTGTCCCTGTCCATCGTATGAAATCGTGGCTCCGGTAAATCACCCGTAAATCGTAAAATAGTAATCCACAAAGCTTGTGCAGCCTGTAAGTATAAAATTTAAGAAGTCAAACTTATTTAGAGTCGGTAAAATATAATTTGTAAAGAAAAGTAAAACTAACCAATTGGTCGCCTTGTGTGTGTAATGGTAATAAAGGATGTTTTAACGGTTTTCTCGAATACTGATGCGTTATATTGCCTTGGAAATAAGTTGCAGCAAACTTTTGGAATTTGAATTCAGACAAATCTTCTTCATCCTCCGAAGCAGTTTGCATTGGACTAATAATTTCTTGTTGGTCAGCTCTTGGCGCGGGAAGATCCTGTAAAAATTTGACAAAATTTGTAAGTTTTAACTTTAAAATTATTTAAAATAATTTAAAAATATCTTAATTAAACGCACATTAAATACTGAAGTTTCTCTAGCTGGGGTTGGTGCTTCGCTACTAGAATCTGGCAAGAAATCAAACATCGCTTCAACGAGTTTACTGTCATCCACTGGCTCATCTTGTTTTTTCGCAGCATCGTTGATAAGATTCTTTTTAATCTCCATTCTTCTCCGATCTTCCATTTCCATTTCAATTTCTTTCCTCTCCAATTCTTGCATTCGTTCCTACAAACATTAAAGAAACAATTAGAATATTCAAACTGATTGCACAAGTAATGCTAATTCTACTTTCAAGTCAAAACAGCAATTAAAAGTTCAAATACCCTAAAGTGTTGGTCAGCGATCTCCTTAGCCCTCTTGTTGCCCTGATCCTTCAATTCCCTCTCCTCCTTCTTCCTCAATCTCAGCGCCTCTATGTGCAACCTATACTCGTACTTCAGCTTCTTATACCTCCTCTGCGCGATTAAACGCCTCACATGCGCCTGAATCTTCACGATCGCCCACATCTTCTTCCTGTAAGCCCTTCTCACAAGGTGGCCTCTCGCTCTGGCTTGCAGCGCGACTATATGCCCACGAAGATGGCGGAACCTATGCGACAGGACCCTGGATCTGATGAGCGCCTGTAACCTCATGTACCCGATCCTCATGCGCTTGTAACGTCTGCGCTGCGCGTAGCCTCGCCAGATCTTTTGGATTTTGATTGCGGCTGCTCGCATACGCAAGAAACGCCTCCGGTAAACCCAGCCTCGAATGTTTTTCTGCAGGATCAGGATTTTTCGGGTGAGCACGCGGTCGCGCTCTTGCTCCAGGAATAAGTCGTGCGCGTCTTTCAGGAAAACTTTGGTGTGGCCGAGCTGGTAATCCGATCTGCCCAACACCACGTGGCAGATCTTCGTCGTTGCGTATCGGCAGTCAGTCTGAAAGGATTTGTTTGGTTTTAGAAATTGGATGAATAACGGATTTGTTTGGGGAAAAAATTAGTAGATTTGGTTAAATGACTGACCTTATGTGCAGGAGGTATACCGGGTATAAGAAACCGATATCTTTCTACGAACTCTGGGAAAGAATGACGAATGGGGTAGCCTGCCCTTCTTATCCTAATAGTCTCCATCATGCCGGAGTATCTTAATTGACGACAACACAGTCCTCTATCAAACATCTAAAGTAAAAACAATATTTTAAATCAATAATTTTTTCTATTAAAAAGTTACATTGAAAAAAAATCTTATATTTACCATTGGTTTTTTGTATTCATTAGGTTTTATACACCTGATGAAGAAAGGCTGGCAATTTGCTAGAGTCTTCATAAGCGAATCTAAGGATTTCTTGAATTGCGTCGAAAGTGTCGGTGCTCTTTTTCGTGTTTCCGAACCCATGCCAATGTCCTCCACGAAGCAGACTTGAAGAAATTTATTCGAGGAAATGTGAATCAACTGTAGAAGATCGGCGCTAAAAGTATCCCTATTCTTTTCAAGAAAACTTCGAGTATCGTAAAATACAACTCCAGCAAAGTGATTCAAACCGAACGAGGTATTAATGTCAGACTTTGGCTTCAAATAATTACGATGCAGTCCGTGAGTTTTGTGAATTTTCGCAAGCATCGTTTGATCTGTACCCTAAAATAACAATATTTAAAACTTATTATATTGTATTGTTTAGTGTATAATATAAGTTATTCGTGGACAAATGAATTGTTCAAAGGTTGATCGCGGTCTGACGACAGTCAGACCACGCGCAGCTAAAACCAGTCGTAGGTGCATAATATGCAATTCTGCATCTTCGACTAGTAGAATTAAGCAAAGTCGGCAATGACCGGGCGATGGCCACCGAAGAATGCACGAGGCACGTAAGCATGTTTACATGCGTAATAGTATAGTACAATTATTATTTCAACCAGCAGAATGTAATTATTTTCAATACAATTATTACTTTATTATATATAAAAGTGTTACCTTGGGGAATTTGGATTCTTCATCAATAAGAGCCATAATGTTTAACTGTTTAATAGCAATCAGATCTAGAGCATCTTGATTATCTACAAATTCTATGTGTTGCCAATTAATGCCTTCATGATTGTACTCTTCCTGTTCCAATTTGAATATATGTTGAACGAAAAACTGCTGCAAATTTTCATTTGCATAATTGATACAAAATTGCTCGAAACTGTTGTGATTAAAATTTTCGAAGCCAAAAATATCGAGAACTCCGATGGCGCTTCGCGATGTGTGCTTCGGCCTAAATATGGCTTCGTTAATTTTTTTGACTATGTGTATAAATAATCTCCCATAAATGCCTTTGACGAATGCGTCTCTAATATCTACTGACTGATCCCTCGATAACGTCGACACCTTAAAAAATCCAGCAATTAATTTTTTGAATCATAAGATGCAAGACGTATTTTTAATTAAATACTTACAACAGTTTCACCACTCGCAAATATTGTTCGGCGCGTAAGTGCATCAATGAGTGATTGAACTGGCACGCCAAGTAGTTGCGCAACTCGCTTGACATTCGTTTGCTCCGGTATTTCCGTTGCATCAAGATTATCTAACAAAACAATGAAGTGTACATAAATATTCGGAATTCCACGATAACAGACCTAGCTGATTTATCTCGCTTATTGTTGGAGTAACTCACCAATGACTGTGGCTTTGTATTTGACGTTGCCCATGTGTAATACCGCCGCGAGTAATTTTAGTATTTCCCAGATCTCGCTGTCGCTAAACAGTAAAACTTTCATTGCTGAACGTATGTCGGAGAATTCGGCAGCATCGTCTCTACCTTCGCATGTAATACTCCCACCCTAATGAAAATATATTTTATTCGTAAATAAATAATAATTTTTATAAATTATAAGATAAAAATGTTCTTTTTTACTCACCCCTGTTAAATATCTATACGTCGACGCTTCTTCCAATTCGAGTTTCTGTTTTTCTTCTTTCGACAGACCCGCCAACATGCAGTAAAATATATGATAATTTCTTTCGTCTAAATTTTGCGAGACTATTCGAGACTTTTCTAAAAGGTACTGTTCGATTTTTGCTCCTTCTATCACTCCCTGATCGTTGAAGTGAATGTCGATGTATTTTCCAAACCTAGACGAATTGTCATTTCGGACGGTTTTTGCGTTTCCGAAAGCTAAAACCAATTTATATTAAAAATTTGTTAAAGTCGTCAAAAGATGAGAGAAATTTAGAGCTACATACCTTCGAGAATAGGATTCGCCTCTAAAATCTGCTGTTCGATCCAGGAGTGTTTTCCGCTGATAGCCGCTAAATACTGTAAAATCAGTTTTGTACTCTCCGTTTTACCTGCTCCACTTTCGCCGCTATAAAGTAAAATACAAATTTTTTAATTATTTTCTGAAATAATTAGAAGAAGAAAACTTTCATTCTAATTTTATAATAAATTTATTCAACTACTAAAAAAAATCGCTTGCCCCGATCATTTGCATAAAAGAGACAGTAAGTAACCGTAAGGTTACTATACGATAAGCGAGCGTGTCAAGAATGCCCAAGTACCATTATGCATGTCAATGCGCGTATTTAGAAAGCCATTATTAAAACAGACACACGGTACGCTTGCTTAAAATATTTACGCTTGAATGAAACAGGTTTGACATGTTTTGACGACATAATTTTTCTACAAAATAACTTCTCAAGTACTCAAATAAGTTAGAATTTACCCACAATACACCATCCACGTAACACTCACCTTATAACGATGCACTGATCCTGACCATAACGATTCATGTGCGCGTAGCTGTTATCGCCGATGGCGAATATGTGCGGGGGCAGCTCGCCGATTTTCCGATCCTTGTACAGCTTTATCTGCTCGGCCGTGTAGATCGGTAAGATCTGATAGGGATTGACGGCCACGAGGATAGAGCCGGTATACGTCTGAAAACACAAGACACATCAAACCTTAAAACTGGACCAGTTTTACCACAAGTGTACAACAGAGAGCGAGTGTTCAATTGTGATGTGTATGCAAATACAGTAAACTCACGTAGATGAGATTCTCGTTGTACCGGATGAGCAGGTTCCTTAGGATTCCAGCTTCATGGAGGTCGCCCAAGCTGATCATATCCTCGACGCCCTGCACCGACGTCGCGTGCATCGCCTTTATCCGTCGCTCCGGGGTCAGCCATTGTTCCTGGGATCGATGGTATAGTTGTTAATTATTGGGTCAATAGTTAGTTGTATGCGATTGTCGTATTGTTTGATGGAACGTTTATTAAAACTAAGTGTGATGAACTACGTTGTTATATTCCAGTTTGTTTTTAGTAGTTGAAGGCTGAGTGTTTCTTCTTGAATTGCGAATGTGCCGTTATGGCAGGTTACAATGGTGTTTTAGACTTTTAGACTTTCAGTAATAAATAGAGACTTGGAAGAAACTTGAAACAACCGGAGTTTTTGCTCGGATACCGTGCAACGCAATAATGAATTGCCGATTTAATAGGACAACAATCTCTTTTAATTTATTGTTCAAACAAGAAGTTATGACTTTCATCGAGCCAGCGGTATTGCATTATGAGAACAGACTGTTTTTAAGCCGTACCTTGTTATCGTCGTCTTTGACTTGAATCCGTCTTCCCTCGGCTGATATCACCCGGGCGCCGATAGCTACGTCGAATTCCTTGCCGGAGATGGGTTCGATCCATATATAATCGCCCTAAAATAAATATGTCAGTTAATAAATAATTTTGAAAAATTACCTTTTATTATTTAACAGAAATATAAGATCGTTAAAAAGCTTTTTGCTACAAAATAGCTTCACGTCAAAGCGAATCAGAATGAATATCTAATTGAACACTTCGGCCGCATAACTCGATCTCACAATAATTATAAATGCTCTGAAAAACCAGAAGAAAACTACATTTCCTAGCACTCTTTCACGATCAATATTTCTTACCAGAACCACCAAACGCACTTAATTATTTAATTGCTCTGAAAAAAAGCGCGCGCGCTCGCACTACATACGCTGTATTCGCGAAACGCATATAAAAAACTTTCTCTTCATTACGATCATTCTCACGTTCGCATTTTTTTCCTACCAAACATCGAAGAAAAAAAAGCGCACTCGCGCGTCTTAGCCTAATTATATCGGTGAATTATAAAATCAACCTACTACCCCACGGCACTTTAAAAGTTTTCGCCTTTGTATACGCGATGCTCAATGGAGTTGCACTGTGGGATTCTCATAAGTATTGTAAACTCCCGGCATTACGGAAATGCTCGGCGAGACTCGGCGCGATGCGTGTTAGGTGCCATTATCGATATATATTATTCATTATCTTTCAGACAATCTGACGGAGACGTGGTTTGAATGATTCATGCAGGAGACGAGCCCCCTTGTCATAGTTAAGGGTTTTAAATGCGTGTCCCAAATGTGTTGCACGTGTTCGAGAGAAAAGTGAGCTGCATTCGTGAAGGTTAATTGCTGGGTGATTGTGCATTCGGTGGGTGTGAGGATGTTTTGAAGTGGTTTAATTTGAGATATTGTGTTGTGATGGTTCGTTTATTGGTGGAGTTTAGGTGCAGTTGGTCTTTGTGGATTGTTAGAGTTTTGTATGGAGGGAGTTGCTTTCTTGTGACCTTGATATTCAAATTGGATATTTTTATTTTCACTCACGTCGGTTTTATTATTTGAACATTTTGATAATTAAATGCATTCACGGTAGTGAGTTCGATTTCGAATTTCATTTTTGATTTCACTAAATAATAAAAGCCACCACAATTGATAACTTAAAGTGCGCATTAAACAGCAAAACATCGATTTTATTGGAAATTTATTTGTTTCGATTGTAATAATTTGTTCAAATTAATAAAATAAGTATGAAAATAATCGTCACATTTAGGCAAGTTTATTATCATAATAAAATCGCAACAGTGAATTTACTTCCTATTTTTTATATAAAATTAAATTAGACGATTGTCTTTAACGCTAATAAGCTATAATCTTCAATCTAAAGTTTTTAATAATATAATCGATTCTTAATAATGTTATCATTTTCATTGATTATAAAGCAATTATGCAATATTATAAATCTTGGCTAGATTTCTGATAACGATAAATAAAGAATAAGAGTTTGTCAAGTGCAAATGAAAACTTATAGTTACTAATATGGTAGGGCTACATATAGATAAGATTATTAATCCACTTATACATTTTAAATCGTTTTCTTTTATTCATTTAGAGCTCTTCAGTAGATTATAACGTTATTAATCAGACAAACGTTTTTGGACGTAAAGATAAACATGAATGAATTTGCATGTTTATCTTTATGTAGTTATGCTAACGCACATTTATTAAACGTCATAATAATAATACATCACAAATACATTGTATAATTCATTAATTGTCTTAAAACATGCACATTACTGTAAATCATTAGTACTATTATCACAATTTCTTCATTTGACTAACCGACCCGGCAGTCACTTTTCCCACACACCACTAATTAATTTAATAACCCCGCAAACAGATATCCATCAATCACAAAACGCTCCTCATCGAGATAATCCCCCCGGCCATTATCACTTAGCTCAATAAACAAATCGGCCGATCAATAAAGCGCCAATTGCATAAATAACTTTCCCAGAACAATCAAACGATTTTCCCGTTAATTAATCGAAAGCGATCGATCCGAAACGATAAAACACGCGCGCACACCATTAGAAAGCCGGCGGCGCTAAAACAGTAAACAAATCAAAACAATAGGAGAGCAGCGCGGCATCAGATAAAAAAAAACGCATCCTTCCTCGTTTGCCGCGCAAAACGTCTCGAATGAACCTGCAAAAGCGAGCTCCCGTGTGTGCAAGAGTTGGCGAGTGCCGGTTCCCTCTATTTGAGTGACATAATCGCGCGATAAAGTGATAAGAGCTTATAAAGCGAGAGAAGCCGGCGTTTCTGAGGTTTCTTGTATGGATATAGAGTTGGGCTTTTGCTTGTGTGGATGTAGGTGTGTTAGTGGGTTTCTGCGATTTATGACGAGTAATATCGATCGGTATTAATAGCTTAAAAGTCCTATTACGTTGCGCTTGTTGTGCTGCATAGAAAATAATCATGCAAATGCGAGGTGCTTTTCGCAAGATGGTTTGTAAGTTTATTTTTTACGGAAATGTGTAACGTAAAAAATAACTCTTTTACGACGCTTGCAAAAGATTATGAAATGGGTTTGAAACGCCGTGCTCAGGTTTTATTTATGACGAATGTTCTTTTTTAACTGTTACGGTTAATAGCTGAGCAGTAATAAAACTTGAATAATGCGACTGTTGCAGAACTAAGTGAACGGTATTACAGCTTAATGAAATATTTACAGACATTAATTATTGTATTTATACAAAAGCAATTTTCGCGTTTGTTTTATTAAGGCATGCATAATTAAGCTAATGAAATTTAACATTTACTATTTAAACACTGTAATAATACACAATTTCCTGTTCAGATACTGCTTCTACGCACACTCAGCAGCACATTACAAACTTTTAAATCACCCGACCAACTCATCCTCTACACAACCGCGACAAACCTACAAAAAAACCTCACCATTCAAACAACCAAACAAAAATCCAGCTCAGAAACACCTGCTAAAAGACTTCGATCTCTGAAAACGCTAAAGTCGTAACGCCGACGCACTCAGGCTCAGCGCGCCGAGCTCGCTCAGACAATATGCACTTGATATTTGTGCTCGAGCGCGGCCCAATTGTTCAGCATACCGGAACATCGGAAGAGCTCTTCCGCTCTTTGGTTCGTATACCCCAGGCTGCGTATATACCAGGCACATAACGAGCCCGAGAGCTGCGCAGTCGAATTTTATATTACCGAGGTTGCGTCGGGACGAGTCGGTCCGTTTTTTTTTTTCGGGGGGGCCTCGTTAGCGCGTTTCTTTTTCGTTGTGGTTTTGAAATAATTTCGAATTTAGCTTACGGTACTCGCAGAGTGCTGTTTGAATGGGTTTGTGGAAAAGGTTGTTTTTTCGAGCTTTGTTTTCCGCTGCTGGTTCTTTTGGATTTTTGATTCGGAGATATTTTTTGGGGGAAGTGAGATTTTTTTTGACGTTTGAAAGTTTTAATTAATGACGGGTGATTAGAAGCTTAATTGGGTGAATTTAATCCGCTAATTCGGTTAATTACATCCTCCTGTTAATTAATTGCATTTTAGCGATTTTCAGCTCGATTTTCAGAGATCCGAGAAGCCGTTTAATTGTGCAATGACAAAGTGCACACATTTTGCAATGCATAGGTATAAGTTTTTACGAAGAGTGATATCGCCAGCGAAGTCGAACGTTTCATATATTGTTAAATTTTTTTCTACGACATTGTTGCAACCTTCGAATGTGTATGCATCAGAATCCGACAGTGCAAATAGACAGAAAAAAATCGCGGAAAAAGTTAACCTTCGCTCTTACATGTCCATACAATCGTGCAATAACGAGTAATTGTTTTTTTAAGCTTCGGAGACACTGGTAACAGGCCAAAGACACGTGTCCAAGAAACTGCAACGAGGCAGTTGTGGAAAATCTATTTTCGCAACAGATTACAAGTCTTTATTATTTCTCCAAATTACGTCATACAATATTTTAAGCCTTGCTATCTTCATGAGTCATTGAAATAATTAAAAAAATCTACAGAACCGGAAAAAATCCACTAATTAAAAAGAAAAAAAGGCGCGATTAATATTAAACGAACAAACGAAACATCCCGGTAAATTCATAAAAATTCAAGTATAAAATTGAAATAACAGTAAACCACAATAATTCGCGAAGCGCTTAATTCAATTAAATCGCCTGAAGCTTTCCCAACGAGCAGCGCCCGACGAAACAGCCGAGCAAATAAACAGTTTTGTCACTCAGGCTGAAGTAAGATGAGCGCGCAAAGCCGGCCGACTTGTCTGTCTACATCGCGACGAAATTCCCTTTTACGGCTCGAGTCTCTTCGATAGGCGCACGCTCTAGATCTCTACCTACTCGGAGCCTCGTTTTACTGTTGGCCTCGGTTCGCGGAAAAATTTGCTTAGGTATGCTGATTTAAGCGAGAAAATCGAGTTTTACGGGTGGTGAACTGTTTTGGAAAATCGGTTAGATCATGTATTTTTTAAATTAGTTTTTTTTTTGTTGGATTCGACCCGCTAAAAAAGTAGGTTTTTAAAATTACTGATCTGCCAGGTTCTTGTAAACTGCTCTTTATCTATCAGCAATAATTGAATTTTTTAAGATCGTTAAGAAACTCGGGAGTTGCAGCAGGCAGGAAGTATTTTCTCTTTTATTGTCCTTCTTGCGTACCGCCGTTAAGTTGTACATGTGTCGTATGGAGGTCTATTATTCGCGGCCAAGCGGCATTGGCATAAATTATACGCATTAACATTCTTTTTTTATCGCCACTCTTCATATTTTCTATTTCTCGGGCCCCGAAAGCCGTGACACGCTAAATTATCGAGTTTCACGACGGAATAATTATTAATCGTTTTGCTAATAATTCTTGAAAGCTCTTCCTTTGGCTGGAAATGTTTCAATTTTTGGTTTTAGACGCGCGAGACATTGTAAGAAGGTAGTATTAAGTGAAGTATAATAAAAGATTTTTAAAAAGTAGAAAATAAAAAAGGAGTTTATGTTAATGATAACGTTAACCGTCGTTCGTGACTTTACTGCGTTTAGTTGAAAATTTTAATTCTTTGAAATCTAAGTACGTTTATCTATTAAATATCATGAATTTCTTGTGCATTCTATTATAAAACAATTCGAAGAAAAAAAAGTATTTGCACGCAAAAATTAAAAATGCATCTATGAAATGTGAAAATCAACAGCACGTCCAGCTTCGAAAGAAAACAATAATTTTCTATTTGCATTCAACGTACACGCTAACGATATACCCACAATAGTTAAACTTTCGTTACGGCCTATCCTCATATCTGCATCAACATAGATGGGCTGGACAGTCAATTTCGAAATTTATGACACTTTTAAAATGACAGGCGAAAGGAGGTTAAAACGAGACCTCCGCTAACTTTTCAGGATGCGAAAATTTTCCCTTTTCTTCGTAAAAAAAAAAAACAGTCGCCGTGGTAAAAGTCGAGGCTAATTGATTACGCGCGTTCGTCAAGTGGCTAACGAGTCCTATGAAAAGTGCTGACGAAAGCTTCGAGGAGAAAAAGTGCAGGATAATCTTGACGGAAGAGGCAGGTTGCAATTAAAAGTGAATTTCTATGTGATTTGACATATCCTACGCGGGAAGATCAAACAATGTAATCTGATGTGTTTAAGCTGCCGCTTGATTACATATTGCCAAGGGGGATTCGTCGAATTATTTTCAAATTTGTGGCGAAGATGTTGATTTGAATGTTGAGAGTAAGTGATCTGAAGTATTAATCGGCGGGATTGTGCCTGTAGAGGGTAATTGCATATCTAATTTTTTAAAGTGGTATTTTCTTAGTGGCGTTGTAATGAGCTTTAATTTACATTATATTTGTATTCTAATGAGTATTCCGTACAAAAGGAGTTAAGTAATATCCTGTAATTTTTATGTACAATTAAATTTTATTTGTTTTTTCCGTTTTTTATTTTTTTAAAATCTGAAAGGTGAGTCAACTAATTTAATGGATGTCACGGTTATAGAAGAAAGTTAGTAAATGATTAGAAATTTACATTAACACATGGAAATAATAAATTTCTCTCGTATATAAGAAAAATAAAATATGAGTAAATTTTTTGCCTGCATTACAATAAAGGCATCGCTTGTTAACGCGCGGAGAAACTCTTATTTAACAATAAGTAAAAGTACACTAGTAAAAGTAACATTTATTTATTTTACGCTCAATCATCAACTCTTAACTTTCAAATCGTTCGCTCAAACGAACTCAAAAGTTTAAAGAGACAATTTCAGACGCAATGGAAAGTTCATACTAACGCATCAATAGCAAACTATAGAACAAGAAAATACTGAAAGGCTTTTTAAATTTTCCGTTCATTTTTCTCACAAACACTAATCAATTTCTACAAACCTAACCATCGAAACTAAAAAAACTTCTATTAAAATTTTCCTTCAAAAGCTCCAAGCTCATTTTTCTCTCGCCCAAAGTAATCACCATTTAAAGTCTCAATCCTATTCAAACCCGCAAAACCTTCTAACGCGGAAAAACAATTCCCCCCGAACAACAAAAAAACAAAAGCCCGGTCGTCCTTGCGTCAGTTTTTATCGCTCACTCGATAAGAAACCCGCTCGCGCTTGCATTCAAATGAAGGCCTCGGCGATGAATTCGCACAAAAGAGCCCATACCTCACCAAACCGAGCTGTAAAACCATTTGTTTACATCGCGTCGCCATTCGCACCTTTCAGCTCCACACAAGCGACTCTATACACACATACACATATATATATATCGCGCTTAAACCGCGCCGTTTTCACCCGTCACAGATTCCTACTGACCGAGTTCGTGTGGCTCAGCTCTCGGCTCGTTTCGAACGTGCGAAAGTTTTTTTTTCGACCTCGCCGCGAAAATATAATGATCGCGGTCGTGCCGAGGATCCTTCGGGAATAAGGCTGAGCGCGGCTCTCGTGGGAAAAGCGCGGGTTGGATTTTTGAGGGTGATTATGGGCTGGACTTACCCGAGTAACGATGACCATCTCTCAAGTCGCGGTTGTCGGCTCGCTACCTGAAAATTAAGATGATTTGGTTAGTGATTTTGTGGGTTTATGTAATATGTGAATTATTATGTATTATTTTAATGGTCGTTTGAAATATTCGGGGAAACGGAAAAATTGTAACTTTCTCGTTTAGATATCTGGTTTGTGATCGTTAAAGATTGTATATTTTGAGTGATTCTTCCTAATCAGTGCTTGTTTCATCATGATTACGTTATATTATATGAGTTTTTGGTAATTAAATTTATTAATTATAATGGCTGATACGGCAACTTTGAGTAAGAGCCAACATTACGTTATGTTCGATAATTGTAATGCTTTCAAGTGCAGAAGTTAAGATTTGTTAGATATAATCTAGAACTGTAATGAATACGCTTGATTTCACTTTTATGTGTAACACCAGTCCGTTTTCAATTTTAATTAGAATAAGCGATTTAACTACACTCTTGAATAATACATCATTTGTATAAGGAAAATTCAGCCTCGATCAATTTTCACAAAAGATAAAATGCGGCAATTTATCTTACAATGCATACTTTCAGATACTATTGGTCGCGGCGTTGCACCTAAGTAAGTAGTTTAAAATATAAGTGCAACTTATTTAAAAATACGCGCATTGATTGAGCTAAATATGTAACTAAAGTTCAAACAATGTTTTTTATACACGTAAAACAAACAAGCTATTACCAAAAGATAAAGCAAGCATCATCGCAAGGCTACCGATCCCCGTCGTAACAAATGAATCTAAAAAAACTTAACAAATCTCGCGTATCAAAAGCTAACATCCCAGCCATTATAAAAACGACCATTCATACGTCATCCCGAGCCTCCCAGCAATTTTTCCTCACCCCTCCTCTCACTCCACCAAACCCCCATCTCCACTCTTCCCTCTCTCCCCACCAACCACTCGCAAAAACCAAACCCAACCAAAAAAAAAAAATCAGTCTATATCTCCTCGACGGAATGCGACGATATCCATCCTGAAAAATCTCTCCCGCGGTCTATCCACGCACACAGCAGCGAGTCTCCTCTTAATCTCTGGTCAATCACCGTTACAACGCGCGCGCGCGCGCTCCACACGCACAAACCTGTTCGCGCCAAAGTGGGTTATAGGCATAGCTGCTCGCTCGCGCTGCAGCTCATACCAGCATCATCCGCATTCGGAAAGAAACGTCTCTCTCGCCACGTATCTTTTCTCTCGTTCGCGACTTTTCCATCGTGCCCGATGTCATGATTACCGCGCTCGATTATTCCGCGTTCCACTGCAATTCCCAGCTTCCGAGAATCGCGTCTGCACGGCTCCAGCTATGCGCGCGTTCAAGGCCAAGGATGTATGCTTAATGGGCCTGAAGGGTTGCCACTTGTTTTTGGACGCGGATGGGAAGAGAGGAATTTTTTGCCGCGGGAGGATTGTTTCGTCGGAGAGGTGTATATACCGTTCCGCGGCCAGCTGGCTATATACGTGTAGTTGGCTCTTTTTGCCAGGCCTTTGAAGGATGGAGAGATGTATAGTCTGGTTATGCTGCGGGTTGAGATATATAGTCGGCCGGCGGCTCGTCTAAGTTAGAGCGGAATTTGCATTTCTGTCTGACGAGGATAATTGACTCGTCTGTTTAAGAGCGCTGGACGTTTGGGCAAAAAAGAGGTTTTGAGAGAGGTCGGGAAATGCGTGTGTTTGGTTTTTTTGTGGAGTTGTTGTGGAGCTGCTGTTCGTGAATGAAGACCGAGTCGTAATTATTACAATTACGTTTATAGTTATAAGTATAGGTAGTAGTAAGTATAGGGACGTAAAAATGTCACATAGTTTATATTTAAAAGTAAAATTTTGACGTATTAAACTTTTTATTCAGGAAGAAAAGGTATTAATCCCTTTAAAGTGCCGATGAATTTTTCATTGGGAAGACACGCGCGTGTTTCATTATTCAAATAAAGATCAGGTAACCCAGACACGGTAATCCTGTAATGCCGAGCCCCTTACGAGCATCAAATTGCACCTCGACGTAATAACAAATCTCAGCAATTATCAGCACGCACGGTATAGACACTGGAAATGCAGAGTAATAGCTGCAAATCAAAATTCTCTGCTTAAGCGCAATTAATCTGTTATTAAGTAGTGTAACCATTGACTAATTAACGAATGATGCGCGGAGAATGAGCCGAATGTTTATATACATATACTACTGTAACAATTTAGATAATGGTAATTAGTGTTTATGTTACTATTGAATCATTATGAAGAAATTCTTTTAAAAGCACGAAATTCATATTTGGTCTCAATGAATACATGATTTTTATTTTTGATACATTGTTCGTGAAGTAGCACTTTTGCGAAAATTAATTCTCAATTCAAGCGATTTACACCCTTGCTTCGTTCGAATGATAAACTCGGTTTTGTGCAAAAATCATCTTTTTCGCACTTGAAACAAAAACTACTATTTTAAACGTTTTCATGCAAAATACAAATTATATAAGTTTTCGAAATTAGATGCAAAATCAGTTGCTAAACTGTTCTATTTTTCTTGGATCATTATTTTCGTTTATTCATCAAATTTGTCACCACATTCGATGAAGCATTCGAAATTTAGCAAATTTTGCTTTTCTACATAACCAATATTTTATCTAAAATAACAGCTACTTAAACATGAACTCAGTTCAAGGTGCAATAAAGTGTTACAGCATTTCAAAGTGTCATTATTTTTTTAATAGTTTTAGTCAGTTTCGTTCTCATTTGAATAATTGATGTATAATTAAAATTCTTTCAACAATACTAGCTTACAAATTCAGCATTTTACTTTTACCCAAAAAACTAAAACCACCAAACATTCAACAAATCATTCCTCAAACCGATTACCACCGCACAAACAACATTTCCTCATGTTTATTCATTTCCAGCGCATAACACAACTTACGACAAAAAAAGAAAAAAATAACACCATGCCCAACCGTAAGTAGTGCAAATTCTTCAAGTCGGCCAAGTGCAAGCGCACGCGCAGACACAAAATGGCAATAACGCTCAGATTACAATGCGGGCTCGTTCGCCGGTACGTTCAAATAAGAAAACAATGGGACTACCACGCGAGAGCGCAAATTCGCGCTGTCAGTTCTTTCTCCTCTCTCCCTCGCGCCAATTTCATCCTTGGCAACCTGTTCCGGTCGTTGAGGATTAACGACCCTTCCGCTTGACATTTCTAAATGCTCTTGTCTACGTGTCCGCCTGCTGCGCCTTCTTTTTTATAGTTGATTGTGTATGTTGATGCTGATTCGAAGCGATCGGCCGTGAAAACGTAGAAAGTCGGCCGGCTTTTGTAGGCTTGGAAATGGTTTTGTGGTTTGATTATGTTATGGGTAGGCGAGTAGGTATATTGGTGAGAGGAGATGATTTGGTATTTCTATTTTCTGTTTGATGTGATTGAAGATTGGGTAGCTTGAGAAATGTTGATGTGTTTGCGAAATCGATTTCGTTGATGCTAGTGTTATGGTGTTATTTAATTTTTTTTTCGTGGTTATGCAAATGTGATGAAAAAACGCGCGTCTATTTTAATTAATCTGAATGTAAGTGATTTTCTAAGAATCATACGAGGAAACAGAAGATGAAATCTCATTCTTGAACACAGATAAAATCTCGCCATCAACTGAAAAGAGAGATCTTCAGAACGAAACCGAAAGTAGCCGCGAAAACCCAACACATAATAATTCCATATACCTTAACGAATCTGGCAACTCCATAATCACCAAATAACCTACGCCTAATTAAAAAACCCCCCATAAAAATCAGCCAACACTTACACTCACTCCAAAACCATCCGATCACCATCTTTCGTAAAACGCAATCCCAAAATCCTCACCAAACTCCCAACCTCTCACCCAGAAACCATCATTCCGCGAAAGCCAAGAAAAGCCATAAGCCCACGAATCCCCAGGCTCCTAGAACCCAATTTTCCAAGCCCCGCGCGAGAAATAATCGCGCGCCTCGTAGACATCAACGAGAGTAAATTATAGGAAGATCCCGTGTAATTACCAGGGACGCCGAGCGATCGAGCCTCCGGAGGCTGTCATTGCGCCCGCGAGACAATGACACGTGCGAAGGAGTGGGCGGACTCCAGCCGTGAGCCGGCTCCACTCCAAAAAGTGCAGGCTAACTGCCGCGGGGAGCGTTTGCGCAATATGGAGGAGGGAAGAGACGTACGGCGAAAAAATGTAATTGGCGTGTTTTTCCTTTATTTTTCGTGTTTCTGGTGGTTGCTGAGAGAGTTGTTTCGCGCTTTGGAGGGAAAGTTTGCGTGATTTCTTTTTTGATCTGGGCACGATTTTCCTTTTAAAGTTTGCTTGTTTTTTTGGAAAATCGTCTCGTTAAAAAGTGAAATGAAAAACCGCGCGTCGTTACCTAAGTCACGGACATTTCATCAAACACAATCAGCGACTCCACATCACAGCAAAAGGAACGAATCAATCGACCCATCCGCTCAAAGAGCCCGCCGAGCGTCTTTAAAACACAATTGAACGCTTAAAGATCCACGGCGGGCCGCCGTCTAATTACAGCGCGCGATCTTTCCCTCTTATTATACAATCCGGCGAGGCGCATTTGTCTGCGCGAGCGCGTGGACTTCTATATGCAAAAGGCTTGGGCTCACATTCAATTCAAATGAACGCTGAGCGAGAGGAGAGGAGATCGCGATCCGGATTTTGTAAAGGATCGACGTAACGATGGGGAGAGAGAGGGAGTCTTGTGAGTGGATGTCGTATCGGGGAGGCTGATTGTCGTATCGGCGAGGATGTTTGTGTTTGCGTGTATGGAGATTGCGGGTTGAGAGGTAGGTGGATGGGGTTCGCTTGGGATTGGTGATATCTTAACTGGGAGGAGAGGATGCTGGGATGGATGGGTTATAGTTGATAGTTTGATGTTTTTGGGAAAAACGGTTAGATTTTGTGACGATAATTTTGAAGGGAAATTGTTTGTTTATTTTTATAGAAAGTTGCCAAAAATTTATAGGAAATTATCAAAGAAATCATTTTTTCAATTTTGTATTTCAACGATTTAAATTAGGGTGAAAATCGTGTGGTGCAACATCGGATACGAAAATTCATGATATTGCATTACACATCAGGGCTATATACGCCATAGGCAGTGTTGTGTATTTTTTACTTTGACCTTAAGGTGGAAATAAAGTATGCATAAAAATTCCAAATCATGTTATAAAATTAATATAGCTATTTATTATTTATAAACAAAAATAGCTGAGTTAAACTAAATTAGGGTTTTAATAGAATAAATTTTAAGAATAACAAAAAAAGGCAACAGATTATTTAAATTTTTTCCGCAGACCTTAACCTGTTAATATGTAAGTCTAATATTAAAATTCCTGTTTGGAAATCACTTTTCGTGAAAAAGCAAAAGTAAAAAAGTATGAATTTTATAAATTTTAATAGTAGTAAATTATATAGCGTACACCATTACGTCAATTTGATGTAACTATCAGAAAATAGCAGTAATTATACAAATGAAATGCTTTAAATAAAAAGAAATCCTTAAGATTTCCGGTTACAGCCTTATTATTGCTATAAATCAGCAACCTAAGTATCATTAAAGTAAAATGTTGTCTATTTATCAAATTACCAGTAAATTGTTTTAAATGCGCGAAGAGATTAATAAGCATTTAATAAATTGGAAAACTTTAACTTTCATAAATGGAAAAAAGTTAGTGTACAAACGTTTTTAATCCTTAAAAGTAAGGAGAAATTCTAATTACTAAAAGTTAATAAAATAAATAAAGATAACACTAATTATGAGAAATGACAATTTTTTAAAAAACAACATTTAGACCACCTAATAGGAGTTTCTTTTCAAAATAAAACAAATATCACATTCTGATTTGTCAAACATTAAGTTAATAAATCAGTAATTAAACTTTTCATTTGAAATAACATTATAATCTTTGACAATGTACGAAGCTAGAATAAGCACCTTCTCATCTATACTAACATTTATTCAATTCAAATTTCACTAAATTGTACAGATTGTAGCTTCTACAAAATTAAGAACCTTTTAACATTAACAAAAACAGCAACCCATCCCCCCTAACAACAAAACTCAAACTCCAAAAACCTCGTCTCATCCAACCCATCCCCAAACCCCAATCACCTCTTCGAAAAGTCCCACACCAATCTCAAAAGCCCCGCATTTACAAAACATCCTAATGGAAACATCAATATTTATCGTCCGCGTTACGCGCACACGTGTACACATACACATCCACCTTCCGTGCGCTCACACAGCGGCAGCCGTGCTCGCAAAACCGGAGAGCCGCGACACGAGCGCACCTACATAGATACATCCACACAGCGCTACGCGCGGCTCGTATCCTCTCTCTCTCTTGCTCTCTTATTTAATCGGCTCAGTCATTGACTTTGAAAATATCTGGTGAACGGTCAGTGGCAGCGTCGGCGGCGGCTGCAGTCGCGCGCAAGTAAGCAGGCTGCGCCGCGCGCTAGTGGAGCCGCGACTAATTTTTCCGATGGACTTTGACGTGGGAACGAGGCTTATTGTTTGTTTGGCAGCGACTTTTTGCAGTTATGGTTTATGGATCGGTGTTGTGGGAGTCGGACGGTGGACGATTGATGGAGGGTATTGGCGATGTGGGAAAATGGGAACGGTGATGCTGGGTGATAAGGTTTTAGGTTGTGAATGATGGTAGGACGGTAGGAGAATTTTAGTGAGGTTGAGATTCTTGATTAATTTGTTGTTATTGTACAAGGTATTTTTTGAAATGTTTAAACAAGAATAAATTTGAAAATAGGAAATTTAAAGTTTTATTTAAAGTTACTATTTTAACAAGTGTAACATAAGTGAAACAAGGAAAATCATAATTTACATATTGTTTATTTAACGAGGAAATGCCTGCTATTTATTGTTTCAAATTTAACTTGCAGATATTGTTCTAACGATAATTAAATTGTACATTTTATAAGAATTTTAGTTTATGCTACTGCAATTTTTCTTATTAGAAATTGAGATAACTGTAACGCAGTGGATCTTTTCCCAGAGTGGTAATGAAAAACTCATGATGTGATAAAACCACTGGCCTATTTTTTTATTGCAATTCATTGCAATTTATTTTTGAAAAAGTTTTAACGTGAATTTTTCGAGTTCGATACTGTAACGTTATACTCACGCTCATAAAATTACAAAAGAAAATTATATCGTTCCACTTCTTAATCAGATTACCGCCTAAACTCGAATAAAATATACCCATTTCCTAAGCCGAGTAAATAAATACAACCAAAAATTCGAAAGTTCCCATCTCCCACCCCACCTCAATCAACTATACAAATGAAGAAACCTCAAAAGTTCCATACTCCAAACACTCACACACCTCTTTGAAAAACTACTTCAATTAATTAATCTAACAACCTCTCCATCAACACCAATCCACTTCCTCAGCACAACCAGCCATCACCTACACACACACTCCACATCCCGCATTCCTCGTCAACACGAACGTTGACAGCTCCGCGCATCAACACAAGGACTCTCCAGCTCTGAAAGAAGCTCAAAGGACCTAACAATCTCGAGTCCAGCTCGCTCATCAATTTGCTCCGTGGAGGAACTTTCGAGGCACGCACATAGAGCCCGCATTCCGCGCGCTGCTGCTTCCACACGCAGCTCTGAGCTGCAGCGCAGGGTAAGGCGCCGCTACACACGGCGCGTTTATAGCCAGAGAGAGAGGAGAGATCCGTTAATTGCGAGAGCGCGAGCCGGACGACTTGGCTGGCTGCGCGCTCGTTTTCGCAAGTCGCCGCCGCGCCAGCCGGCTCTATTATTTCGACGCTATAGCTGGATATACGACCGCCTCTTTTATTCTTCGAGGCTGTTTGTTGGTTCCTGCGGTTGCATGCGGTTCTTTTTTTTAGGATTCGGAGTTGGTCAGTGGGAGGTTGTGTGCAAGGGGTCTGTTGTGTGCGCAATGCGTGCATAGTAACGAAAATGCTAATGAGAAGGGAGAATGATGGGGGCAGTTAGAGTTGCTGTGTGCTGGAGTGAGCGAAGGCTGGGTTGGATGTTTTGTAATGCGGGTTGGGAATTTTGTGGTGAAAATTGGAGTTTAAAGATTGTGGGAGGAATTTACGTGTTTTAGAATTTGGAGAAATCTTTATATGTTTAGAATACCTTAGTAGGAAATTGACTAGATTCTGGGCAGAATTTCTGGTCAACAAACGTTAAAATGATACATACACTGTTAAAAAACGGAACTCAATTACACATTTACATACATATAATACACATTTTTTTGTGTAATCCTATATATTTAACACTGTACACATTATGTGTGTAGTTCTTGATCTTACGCAAAACAATACACACGTAGTACTTAAAACACAAAATTTTTAACAGTGTATCTAAAAATTCTGGAAATGATTTGAACAGAATTTCTAGATAAGTGTCATTTTAACGTTTGTTGACCAGAAATTCTGCCCGGAATCTGGTCAATTTCCTACCAGGATATTGTCAATAATTTATGAATAGAGATAGGGTTCTGTAAATCTCTTAAAATATATGGTTGAGTACATTTTAGTAGTAGCTTTATGATTATAATATCATATGACAGGATGCAAATGGTTAAAGAAAACCGTATACATGTCCTACATTCTAACAAAAAGAAAAAATATTTATGCGCGAATAAGAGCGTATTCTATTTTTACCGGAGGTGTTAAAACAAAAATATCAGGCCTTTTGAGCATATCTTTTTCAGTTTTGTCAATATTAGAACAGCTATTCAAATACGATCGTTTACTGATAACTTTTTTTCCAACAATGACGGCGTTTATAAATTTTTTGCTTCGTTAAAAAATGATTTTAAATTGTAAATTAAAAATAATTTTATCGTTTATCGGAAAATATTACGTAACTCTGAATCACTCTTCATCTCTAAAGTAATTCTTAGAATCCATAAGTCTCTTTTTTAAAAACTAAAAAGTGTCTTAAAAAAGTAAATGACTCTATAGTCGTTATCAGCTGATGCCAGATAATCCTTGATAGATAAATAAAGCCTAATTATTAGCTAATTAAGTTGCATTATTAAATCATCCGCTGATGAAAAATTTGAATCTTAAAACACCACCTTACCAACACAAAACCCTCACATCCGTCCTCACTCACCCACTTCCTTAAAATCAACCCTACACTCCCCAATCCTCAAACCACCTCCCCCCTAAATCTCCAACCCTCAACAACACCACTCTTCCCATTCAAATCTCCAGCAACCTTCAACCACCTCCAACCAAAACCCTACCCATTGACGAAGTTTTCCTCGCATACCCATAAAGCCATAAACATATACCTATATATACGCATAGACTCTCGCTGAGCGCAGAAGAGAGAAAGAGAGGCCCGGCTAGCTCGCCTGACAGGATTCCGTGCGCGCGAGCACCACAGAGCTGTGTATATGTACATACACGCTCGCCGGACACTCGCGCCTGGATAATATAGCGCTCGCGCGTGCGCCTGCATTTATGACGGATTCTTCGAATGCCATTTATTTGGCCGAGCTGTGAGCGAGGCTGCGGTGATTTTTTTTGGTTCCTTTTAGAGGTGTGATTCATTCGGTGCGTGTTTATCGGTGGGATACCGGTGTTATGTATTGTTGGTTGGATGAATAAGGGATTTAATAAATTTTTGGATATTGGTAGGTGGAAGATTTTGTAAAGATGTGAGAAGTAGTGAAAAGTTATGTCAATGGTTGTATGAATAGTTTAGACATGGTTACTGTGCGGGTCGATGGGTTGTTTTGACGGAAAGAGAAGTAAGCTTGCTGGCTTTTACGTGATCTGAAATAATTAGCAGTGATCCACTTTGTTGAAAATTAAATTATGGTCACGTACGGTCATTATTCTATACATTCGTCGTTTGATTTGAAGATAAAGAACAGCTCGCGCTGCATTTGAAACAGAAACAAAAAAGAAACGGTTGAAAACAAAGTTATAAATTTTAATTCTCGTAACTGCTCCGACAAGTAAAATTGCATTTTGCGATTGAAGCGAGGATTAAATATTGGTGTTACTCAAAATATTACACAACGGCTGGTAAAAATGCAGTGGAATGTTTTTTTATTGATTCAGCGAAACAAGACTCGGCATATTCAATGCAGTAGCATTGTTGTTCGATGTAGATTACACCTCGAATTCGATTGCGCATTCTAACACGATACCTGATATTACAATCCGGTCTAATTTATAGTTTGCATTACCGATTCAAAAACTGACTCACTACTAAAAACAGACCAAAAAATCAACAAAAACGTAATCACTTTTTCTAAACCCTCATAAACCGCAAACGTAAAACCAACATCCCACAACTTCAAATTCCAACCTGCAAGTAAACCTCTACACACAGAACCCATCGCGAGAAAATCTACATCCTGCTAAGCCAACTTCAGCGCATAACCACCGACTATATCCCACATTTCGCCGTGTGCGTCCCATATCTTCCGGCTTGGTCCCCGCACTAGCGCGCGATCTCTCGAACCTTTTACATCTCAAACATAAAACCATAACTTTCACGTCGATTATAGTACCACGCGCGCGCCTCGGAACACACACACACACACACACCGCACAAAAACAGCGAAAAATCCTCTTTCAAAACCCACGCATAACGTCTAATCCAGTTTTCACCAGACACAGAGGGGCAATAACACACCGATCCCCGATCCACATATCCGAGGCACGCGCATTACAAAGAGCCGGCCGCCCCCGCTAATCTAACATTCTATTCTAATGCGTATCCTCGGGAGGTAGCATGCTGTATTAACTCGTGTGCACGCTCGAGAGCGCAGCCCCCGACGTTGCAAAAGGGGCACCTGCGCACGCTCACATATATACACACACACAGAGAGAGAGACGATCGCGAGTCCAGCGCCGCCGAGGCTTTCCGGAAGCGCAGCCCGAGGGGGAAAAACGGGAAAAACGGAGCGCGCTAGCCGCAAGAGCAGGTACTCTCTGGATGTGTGTGTGCGCGGTGTGTGTAACGTAACAGGTGCGCGTCTCGCCTGCGGGTTAGACGGGAAAAATGAAAATGGAAATTCTGGACAGACCGGAGAGGGACAGGATGATCGGCCGATTTTTTTCTATTATTTTTTTTCAGTTGCTGCTGTTTTTGCGCGATTTGAATTTAAGATAGGTTGTAATTGCCGAGATATGCGCGAGAGGCGGCTGATTGGTTTTCCGGATTTTTAAAAGGACGAACTGGAGAGGGGAAATCGTAAAGCGGACGGTTTTTAATCTACCGGTCACGGGTGGGGAGTAAACTTGAACTTGACGTTGCTGCCGATTGGCAGCGAGGACTGCTTACGTGTTTTTTTTTTTCGTAACGAATTGAAATCGATTTGCGAGCGTTAAAGTGTGTAAACTGCATCCGATCCAGCGTGTACATCAGACGGAAGCCGCGCTCATGCTTCCGACAGATCCGTGTCAACGGACAGCGGACCGGATTTTATATACACACATACACACACAACCGGCCGCCATACGAAAACGAGCCGTCCAGTATCTGTTCCAAAATTCGCTCCCGGTGAAAGTAAACGTCCTCCTGCGAGGCCCGCATACATATATACATAATCTCCGAAAATGATCTCATACACGGCGCGGTCAAAAAGCCAAAAAGGAGCAGCCTTCGGAAATTGAAAAAAAAAAAAGAAAGGAGTCGAGGTATAAGTCGAGCGAGGAAGCTTCGGCGATCGGTTAGGTATATACGTTGGGGACCTACCTTGGAGCGAGTCGACTGAAGCGAGTCCTGGATCTCTGCTCTCGCGGCCCCGACTTGAAATCCTCTCGGCTCTTCCTCACACGTCCGTGAACTCCATTAGAGCCTCTCGGCTCTCTCACCTCTCTCACGCGCACCACTTTTTCTCTCTCTCTCTCTCTCTCTCACTCTCTTACTCTCTTACTCTCGGTTACGAGTATAGCACTATTTCTGTTTCTCTGTCGGTTATAAATTTTTGCGCTGCACTTTTTCCGTTTCCACAAACCTCTCCTGTCTAGAATCGGTATGTATCCGAGCCCGTTCGGCTCTGCGGCGTTTTATCGGCGAGCGTCTCTTTCTGGACGCGCTCGTAACAGCAGCTCTCCTGCGCCGCGCTCGCACTGCACGCACCGCCACAGGTAGACTATTTCTCGCTCGCTCTCCGTGTGTAAACGTAGACGTGCACCTTTCTCTCTCTCTCTCTCTCTCTCGATCGGCTCGCTCGCTCTCCGAGCGCGAGTTGCTCGAAGGGGGGGAGACAGACAGCGCTCTCCTTCGAGAGATCCAACTCTCTCTCTCTCTCTTTCTCTCGCCGTGAGGACGACCGGCACGCGCGCGTATTTTACCCCGGAGTGAGAGAGCCGCTCTGCGTCACGTTCGGCTGAATCGGTATATATCGGCACCTGGTAACCGCCGGTATCTGCATATGCGCGGCCGCGCGATTGTAGACGCGGCCAGAAGCCGTGCCAGCTGTATATACGTCTGTGTATATGTCTGTTGAAGAAAGAGAGGGCAATACACTCGTAGCAGCGTCTCGCTCTCTCAACCTGCACGTGGGTGCGCTTCCATATCTTTCTCTCTCTCTCTCTCTCTCTTTGGCAGTCTAGCCTCCACGTTGCGCGAGTTGAACGCCACGACTACGCGCTGAAACTGAACCGAAGCGAAACGCGATCTACTCTTCTGGCGCGCCGTCTGCACGCGCTCGCCGGGGCATCGCGTGTCTGTCTGTCTATGTGTGTGCAGACTGAGTCTAAAACTTGTATACGAGCGTAAACGTTTCCATGGAAGAATACGTATCCAAGTTTGCGCACTTTGCTTTGCGCACAAGTTTTTGGCTCAGCTGATCGATGGGCTGACGATCGGGTTCGATCGGTAATGAATAGGGATCGGATGAGGTTTAAGGGGATCTGTATTAGAGGAGGGTTTTTGTTTAGCTTTTTGCGCGAGCTTTCCAGGTATGCGAGCGCGCACGCGCGTAAGAATCGGCCACGCAGGTACGTCTACACACCTGGATGCACCTGTTGCCGTGTTGAGCGCGGAGAATGAGAGAGAAAGAGAGATGCTCGCAAGGGGGGATTGACTTTGCCGACGTGTTTGGAGAACGCGTTTCGCGCTGCTGGATGTTTACAGTTGGTTTTTCGGTCAGCTGGAAATGATTGTACTTTCCGTCTGATGGGTTTTGGATTGGAAAAGTGAAGAGGTTGAGTTATGGATGATTGATTTTTGTTTTTATTTTGAGGTTTAAAATGTGTTTTAGGAAATATAATGGATCGGATTAATGAAGGAAATTATTTTTAGAGTTATATGGAGCGTTGAAAATTTAAAAAAAGTTAATTATCCGATATAGTTATCGAATTTTTTATAAAAATTTTTTAATATTTTTAAGTTATCGGTAATTTGAAATTGAACAAAAAATGATTTTATCGATTGGGCACTGTAATACCAATAGTAGCTAAATTTAATATCTACTATGTTTAAAAATTTTTCATTTTTTAAATTTATTTATTGTTTTTTGTTAATTTTAAAAAAATTCCTACCAATGCATTAGATGTTCGACATATCTCTATATTAGAAAAAAAAAAGAACAATGCATTGGCTCGTAGCTTCCAAGAAAATAAATTTATTGTTTCTATGTGTATATTATACAATTTAAGTATTGTTCCCGCATCCAGCAGGAGTTACGGAAGGAGAGAATAAAAATTACACTAATACAGATTACTTTAAACAATTATATTTCAATTGACTTTTAAAGTTGATTCATGCCATCCAAAAATTGCAGCGATACTAGCATAATAAAAAATTTGCTTGCCGCCAACGGCTATGAATTGATTTACAAGCTGAATCTTTGCATATAACAAAGGTATACAGTTATATTTTATTTTAATTATGTAGTTAGTCAATTTTTAGATCTTTATATTGAACAGAATATCAATCCGTAACAAGTATTAAGTATGTTTAAGCATTTAAAAATATATGAATTTATTGATCTCTACGAACAAGATAAAAGTTCAAGGATTTGTTCTCATACTCAACATGTATGGTTTTAAGGGACTATTATAACATAGTACACCTCACAGAGACTTTGAGTCTAAACTTTTATCTTGTTCGTGGAGATCCATAAATTTATATATTTTTAAGTCATTTTTGAGTCATTTTTATAAACTTATGTTTCAGCATATTTCTTTTTTAATAATTGATATTCTTTATAAAAATTTACAAATTTCGTAGTACTAAACCTGTTAAAAACTGAAATTATAGATATATTTACGAATACTATATAGAAGCTATGGATATTTCTTAATGAGGTATGATAGTGTTACTCCTAATACCCATTGTGCAAATTATAAAGTTTTTTGATTATTAAAAATAATATTTTGCAAAATTTCATTATGTATCACATAAAAATTTCATTTTTTTAAATAAATATTCAAATAGATATTAAAATATCAAATAATATAGTTGTTATCAGCTACAAGACCGTGTATAATTTAAAATCCATATAAAACAAAAACAAATAGATAAATTTCCAAATTTCTTTTTAATCTTAAAACTAGAAAATGAGCTATTGATCATTAAAAATGGCCACTAACTAGGAGAGTATCACATCTCCGGATCACAGTTCTTGATGAAACTTTGGGATATGTTTTTGGATACCAAAAAATGAGGAAAGCCAAAGCCGTGCGGTCCAACGCTTTGGAAAACTCATTTTGTCAACGTTAGTAATTTTATTTTAAGAAAAATATGAAAAATGAGCTTCTACTTGAAATGCGAATATTTCAGTCTATGAATATGCTCAATAA
>UELX01001482.1:10872-43167 GCA_900480035.1 Eupelmus urozonus | reverse complement strand
TTATATAGAATATTTACTTTAAAACATGACATAAAAAAGGATTTTTTTTTAAATGTTTTATTATTTACAACTTTATTTACGCAAATTTACGATAAATTCATCAAATATTTATTGGTTTTCTCATAAAATATTTATTAAGTTCTAATAGTGCTTATGTTTATGATAATTGTTCTCACAGAGATATCATACACTTAGCATCGCAGCGCTATTAAAAAAATTCATTGTTCAAAACACAAAAACACATTCGCCAATATCCCAATATCCAGCCATATAATTTTCCACATTCGAATAAAGAAAATTATTCGAAACCATAAAACCCAACAGCGCCCATAAAATTTAATACCGTAGAGAAATCCAGCGTAATTTTCCAAAAAACGAAAGACCATATCCCCGGTAAAACATCCGTCAGCGCAATTTCCGTAAAAAGGGCGCCGGGCCGGCAGGAGCAAAGGTAGCCCCTAGATCCGCATATAGAAAACTAGCCAAAGAGAGAGAGAGAGGGAGAAACTCTCGTAGCCGCGCGAAAAGGCCGAGGGGGATAAAAGCGCGGGCCGCGCTCCAGAAGAGTGCCTGCAAGCTCCTTGGGAAAATACGGTTGAGCGATCGCCATTCGCTTATATATTTCTCCTCGGTCGCTTAGATTGGTTCGGCTCGCGCAATTTTCCCCCCTCGCAACGTATGTGTAAGTATATATATATATATAGAACGGCGCGTCCTCGGCCGGCATTTATATATACGTATATATCCACATCCCTCGCGGACCCACCCTCCGAGCTTGTAGGTGGGTCGAGTCGAAATCGCGCTAGAGAGAGCTTTCCTTTCTCTCTCTCTCTTTTCAGCCCCACGACACTGGCAGGAACGTACGTTTCCGCGAGAGAGAAAAGCGCCGCAGCCGCGAGCGAGAGAGACCAGCGCCCCATTGGCCGGCTAAGCTCCGGGGCTCGGCCAATCCTCGGGCCGCCTGATAACGGCGCCCCCGCGTGCGTTCCGCCTCCTCAAGACGTGCGCGCGCGCGCGCGCGCAAGCCGTTATATGGAGCGTCTTTTGATAGATATAGAGCTTGCGGACCTGCCAGCGCGAGGATGGCTGTATATATGCTGGGCTGCAAAAATATATGTCTTTTGAGGGAGGGAGGAGTGGTTCGCGTTTGCACGCTTGAAAAATTTGATCGCGGTGAAGATGTTATTGGAAGCGAGCTTTGCGCGGTTGTTGTAGCGGGTTATCGAGTTTGGGGGGTTCGTTATTGTTTGGATTAAGCTCGTTATTGGGATTTTTGATAAGATTTGAGATAGGGTTTGCAGAATCGATAGTTCGTACAAAATTTTTTGTTTTTCTTAGAAATTAATATTGCTGCTTTTAGGTAGGAAAGGTTTTTTAATATACGGACATACTGCACAGTGGTGGACCATGGCAGGTACTATCTTTGCAAAGTTGAACAGATTATTATTAATTATACAAGATATTTAAGCATATTTAAGAAAAACGAAAGTTGAACGATATTTTATTTAATGATCACACTTGGTAATTACAGTCATTTTGAACTATTTATTTGACTTTATATGCAAAAAGGTTATTATGCCTTAATATATATTATTATATAGATATTACCCATGACATTAAGCCAAGTACAATTATTATTGACATTAACATACTCATTTTTTTAATGTGATAACTCAAATAACCTACATTATTTACATAATTATTCCATTTTAAAAAGTGTACGTGTTGAAATTTGCGTATGAGGTACATGACTTTTTATAGCTTTTTAATGTATTTAAAAATTGTAAATTACGTTGATTTCTGCTCGATACGTGGGCAAGAAACTCGTCTGCGTTCGAGGGAAATAACTTTTCTTCCCTCTTATTACATGCAAATTAACCGTGATAAACTTTAATCTATTGACATGATGAAACACCCCAGAAATATAACTACATGCAGTTTTTCCAACGAGAATAAAAAATCCGAAATTTCTCTATTAAACGACAAACTATAATAAACAAATGCAAAGAAAAATATAATCAAGCACTTTCATCACTCCCTAAAATTCTCACCCACACAAACACCCCCGAATCTTCAAATTTCCAATTTTCATCAAGCCAACTCTTACATAACCACATCCCATCATCAGCCAATCGCTCGTCATAAATCCCGAGCCCGGACATACGTTTTAGGGAGAGAGAGAGAGAGAGAGTCTCGCCGCTGGCCGCGAGGCCAGATTACGAGCTTAATTAGCAGGGGATTACATAATTAATTAGCCGATTAATGCGCCGAGCCGTAACGTCTGGCCGTTCATCCGTACCCCGGCTCTCCGTTCGACCGGCGCGCTGTCCATCTCTGTCCGCTTCCGCCGCGCGTTTATCCAGCTTGCCGCAATCATAATCGTCATCTCTCTATACGCCGCACTCGTTCATTTCGCATTCAAGCTCACTTCGAAACGCGCCTTGCCGGGGCCGATCGCGTCTCCGCGAGCGAATTCGCACTCGACGGTCCCGAGCGCGACTCTATTTATCTGCTTGTCAGCGCCATTCGTCATACGCCGCTTAACAATTAGAAATTTCGCTCGGCTTGTATGCGCTTATCCGCTCTCGAATCTGCGCATCGCTGGGCTCGTATATGCGAGAGTTTGGGAGAGAAGCACTCTGTACTATCGCGGATGTGACGCGAGGAGTACGGTTCTAGTGCCGGACGGATTGACCTGTCGGTTTGAGCATAGGGGCTTTTGTTCTGTTGGGAATTAATAGTTCTCATTGGCGAGCGCGCGATATTTAAATAAGGATGGAGATAAGCTGTGGCGGGGGTGATGGTAGGGAGGAGCTTCTTCTTGTGTTTGAATTGTTTTGACGTGTTCGATTGAAAGGTTGTGGTTTATAAGAAAAATGATGATTGATTAATTTTTTTAAAATAAGTTTGTTAAGTTATTGCAAATCAAATTAGTACTATGGGTTGATTTAGATTTGGTAAAAAATTATCTATTTGTTGTTTACAGTAATTTTAAAAAATATGTTATATAATATTTCATATATAAGGGTAATAAAAATTTCAATTTTCATCGTTTCACTTAAGAGCTGTTTGGGTGGTGAGTTGTTTATCTAACGTGAGTCATACTTTCTTTTAAAATCTCGACATTTATAGCTTTCCTTACACAACTCTCGTCTACTATATAGGGTGTACACACGAAAACATCCTTTTAAATAGATTTGAGATTGCAAGCTGCGCATTCGATGCAGTTCACTCCAAAAACATTAAATTATATTAGAAAAAGGAAAAATAAAAATAAAAAATAGCAATCACTTTTTTATTCAAAACTATAAACAAGCTTCTTTATAAAAGAACAACTCCAAACAACCTCTTTTCCAAAACCCCACCAAACTTCCAAACTTTCCCTAAAAACCCAAGAATCCTCACCACACTCCCACCCGACAACCAGCATTGCCGCGCCATTCCCGCGGCCAGGGCGGCGGCATCATTCTTCCGCACCCTCAGGGGCCGAAGAAGCCAGCAGCGTGTGTGTGCCTCGAAGTATTTCCTGTGGCAGAGCGCAGCGTGGGCCGGCCCGCTCGCCACGGTTATTACACGCGTCACGTGACGGCGACGACGAGGCTCTTACCATGTGGTCACGCACCCCCGGCGGCGCTTATCGGAGGGCTTTATCTTGTCAACGTGCCGCGCGCGCTGCTCCGTTATGGTGGACTTGCCGCGAGGCGCAACACGAATACCGAACTACCCGCGCTGTGTATATGCTGTTGGTGGAATTAGCTGGGGATGGCTGGGGGAGATTTTTTGTTGGGTGTATTATTTAGTCCGCGAGCGTTCGCCGTTATCCGCGCCCTTTTTCGTTTATCGCGGATCATCGTGGACTGATTTGATTTTTTTATTTATGGGATGATGTCGCTTTTGTGAGGACTGTGATTTGGCGGTTGAGGCGGAGAATAATGCGGAGAAGAAACGTGTTGGGAGCATAAAAATAGAGGATTTATAGGTTTTTGATGAACTATTCATAAATTTCTGAAGAAGAATAGTTTAATCGGTGTTGGTAAAAAATAAACGTTTCCTATTTGTTTCGATAAACAAAACCGATTTTTAAAAAAATTAAAGAAAGAAAAATCACTATTATGTTATTTCCTCTGAGACAAATTCCACTCATTAACTGTTAACGAATGTAGATTCTAAATCTGAGTGAGTTAGTAACAGTTAACAGATTTGCTACACGTAATCCATAAATGGATCATGAATTTCTTTATCCTAACTACCATAAGTCACATACTGGTGTTCTTTCCTTTAAATTTTTTTTGCAAATACGAAATCTTAATGAACACTTTTACAAAGAAACCTAAGTAAATGAAACCTAAGTGTCTGAAGAACACCCTCTAACATTTATGACTCATGGCAGCCTACAAGAAAAAAATTCATGACTCATTTCTGTAAAATCAAAAAATTTACTCCTTATAAAGAGTAAATAATGTGGGGAAATCCATAAATTTATTTTTTATAAGGAATAAATCTCGGAAAATTAAAAAATTTACTTCTTATAAGGAGTAAAATTTATAAAACCAAGAAATTTACTCCTCATAGGGAGTAAAATTTAATATTTTTCCCTTATTATAAGGAGTAAATTTTTTGATTCGTCAAATTTTATTTCTAGTATAAGGAGTAAAACTTTAGATTTGTCGAGTTTTACTCCTTGTAAAGAGTAAAACTTTTGATTTTCCGAGATTTACTCCTTACAAGCAGTACATTTTGAATTTTACCCATCATGAGATCATGATCACTGATGATTTAGATCACAAACAAAATAAAAAAAATGTCAAATTTAATTAAAAAGTCTTATCGATTGAAGTCTGTTGTACTAAATGATCTATGCATCATCATTATAGCTCATTTCAAAATATTATAATACTATTTTCAGATTAAAAAAAATTTGAAATTTTTAGATTTTGATTAGAGTAATTAAGTATTTCATTATTAAAATCGTTTTAGTTTATTAAATATCTCAAAATTATATATTTACTGTTGTATTTTTGTTTGGATATTTATAAAATAACTAAATAAAAAAATAATAATTTGCAAACCACTTCATTATATATTATTTTAAGCAACGCCCTAAAACTTTAATTATCCCAAAAATTAATATTGACAAACCAACATCCTCGCATCCTTAAAAAAAAAACCAATGATACACCCAAGCCAGCGCCTATCAAATTTATTAAACCAACGACCCTCGAACAGCAGCGCTCGAACCCCTAACGAACCTCCATCCAGGCCTAAACGCTTCATTATTACCCCGCGCGTATGACGAAACGCGTCGGCGCCCCATCATCCTGAAAACACACCGCAACAGCAGCCGCTTGTAATTTGTATCGCGGCTATAAGGCAAACTTTGCGCGCACATCAGCCAGAAAGCAGGCGGCGTGTACATTCATCAGGACGCGGGAGGAAGGAGCGCAAGACAGCGTCGATTGAATTATGTTGATTTTATTCCGAGCTTTATATATATATATATATATACACGCTTCATGCGCGCGTGGGGGTATCGGGAGGGCGCTTACTTTTATTTCGACCTCCTCTCGATTTGCTCTCTCTCAGCGCGCGCGCGCGCGGCTGGATTAACGTCATTGCGGTTTTTAAGCAGGGCAATTTCCTAATTCAGTATACGCTCTGCTCCGAGAGCCTTGATTTATGGCGATCTCCGCGGCACTTCCGTCTCTCGCTCTCTTGCCGAGAGATTTATAAGAGATACGAGCACGCTCCGCTTCTTTTTTCCTCTCTCGTTTCTGTCTTACACACTTGCGCGCTGGGTGTATACGAGAAAAACCGGAGTGATTTGAAAATGTCGCTTTAACGTTAATTCGCGTGCTTGCTCTATTTACGTAATGCATTGCGAGATTAAGCGAGCGCGGCTGTCGTTATCAGGAGCAAGATGTTGCGCAAGGGGCTTAATCAAAAGATGAAGCGGGTTAAGATCGTTTACGACGGGAGCTGGGATCGCGGGGCAAGTTTAATGTCATGGTGAATTTGATTGTAAAATTATGAAATTCCAAGCAATGTTTGCATCATATTGATAAACGGGATAATGAAGTGATCTTTCACAATCTCGGTTAAGAGCGTAGATAATATTTATTGCAAAAATGAATCAATTGTTCGTGGTGGGTTGTGAAATGGCTGTAAAAGTTGATATTTGTTGAACAAAGATGTTTCAGAATTAATAAACTTTTGTTGAAAAGATAAACATTTAATTTCATTAGGGAAATCTATTCATATTAAAATATTTCAAGGATTAATTTTTGATTAAAATTTATTTTAAAAAAAATATATTTTTAACAAATTTCTGTATAAAAAGAATATTTTTTCTTAAAAAATCGATTTTTTAAAATATATTATAATGGCGTTTTTGGTCTAAAACGATCTAAGCAAAGCCGACTAATAAGACTGTCTATTTCTTCCTTTAAGACAAAATACTTGTCATAATTTCAATGAAATTTGTAAAGAAATTTTCAAAACAATTTATAAAAATAATTTTTTGCGTTGGTAAATACATAAGTTACTACCCTATAGGTCGTGTCTAAAAATTAATAGCTTTATTACTATACTTTTTTGCCTCGAAAAGGGAGCGTAACAAACTCCTGAAAACGAGTTCCCAATAAAAATGTACTACTTCCAAAAACTTTAGTTCATCAAAAATCAGCTTTTTATATTCTTTCATAAAAAATATTACTTTATTTAAGTATTTGCAAATACATAAAAATATATTTAGTTCTTAAAATGATTAACATTTATGTATTAACTAATCTGCTTTCCAACCCATCAAATATTAACCCAACCCCCCACAATTACCAGCATTACTATAATTACCTAATCCTCAAACGTTCCTCGACTCCAGCCTCGAAGCAGCCCTAAAAAAGATCTTTTCCCTGGTAAAAGCAGAAATAAGTGGCGCTGTCCCCGTATACCAACGCTCGTTATAACGCCCCGAAAAAAGTGCCAGTGTACGATCTTCCGTCTTTCGAAGCGTGGCTGGCAAGCGCGCAGCCATAAGTTTTGCCGGTTGACCCTTCGGCCAGGCCTCTTGTCGCCCGCTAATTGTATATCTTACGACGTTAATTGACTCGTCGCTTGACACTCGGCTCGCCGTGATATTTACGAGGCGGATCCACGCCTAATGCCATCTCTGGGGAGCTGTTGTTGCGGCTTTTCGCGGAAAACGAGACCGACTGGTTCTCCCTGACGATGATTAATATATCGATCTTTCATATTTTGTTTTTAATTTAATTTTTGCGATTGGAAAGGTATTTTGTTGGTTTGATATATAAATTGGTGCGACGTGAAAAAATTGTTGAAAGCTTTTTGTGTTGGTTTAATATTTTTTCTTTCTAACTGCTGATTGTAGATCTTTTCTTATCGAGCGACTTTGTTTGAGGAGATCAAGTCGAGCTGGAGACCACCGGAGGCTTGAGTCGTTTGTCAATTTTATTTTCGCGTGATAGAAGCATGGCATGCTGAATTAGATAAGCCTTTCTAATGTTAAATTACCTATATGCGATACACGCGCTCATTCAGACCGGATCGATTGTTTTTTTATTCTTAGAAGTGAAGGTATCTTTTTGGTTTATCTATTTTTTTAGCGCCTATTGTGAATATAAATTTGTATGTTTGTTAGAGCTTTTAATCCGAATATCTTTAATTTAGTTAAAATTAAGGTTTGGCAAAATAACAAACAAAATAAATGAGAATTGATTTTACAAATTTTTAAGTTTTTTATTGAATGTTACATATATTGTTATGTTATCAACAAATATTATTTAATCTAACTGCTGTGAAATTTGTTAACTTTTAGGATCAAATCTGTCTCCGTTATTAAATTTAATTAAAAATTTTTAAGTTATAGCTTTAATACGTCATTATCCTTCAGATTAAAAAATAAAAAAATTTTACAAATTAACAATGTTTTTCAAACTAGAAAACATTACCAACAAAGAACCCCAAGATCACCTTGAAGCTAACGACAAAAGAAAAAAATGTATCTCAAAAAACAATCAACCTTTTCACAACACACAATCTCCCAATCCATAGTAATCCACTTACATCTGTCCAACCGTAATTGCACCTTATTAGTAAAGTCATCCCGAAAAGACGGATCGCCAAATAGACCCAGTAGAGAAATAATTGAGCTTTGCAAGCGACAACGTCACCGTCATTATAATAATCGTTATTATCCAGTAAAGACGCTCGTTTTTATCAGCGTTATCGCTGCCCAGCCGGCTATATACTGGCTTCATTAATGCCGCATAGCGCCGCTGCCAGCCCGCGGCTATATACCTCGACGTTTCGCGTGTACGGCTACGTATATACACGTATATACAAGCTAGCGTCGTCGTCAAAAGCGCCGCGTGATTGTTTCGCGTGTCGGAAGACGATTGCCTTCACAAAGTGACTATTATATCGAGCGTAGAGGCCGCAGGATCTCGATAACGTAGGCGCAACTTTGCTTTTACTCCTGCCTGCCCGGGCTGTATATACGTGTTGCGTTTTCTCCCTGAAATTCTCGGGCTGTACTTAGCTTTTAGTTGGCAGAAAAAGGCAAATAAAATTTCTGCCCTGTTCTGCAATTACTGGCTTCTTTCAAGGTCTTGGCTTTATTATTTTTGGCGTTTAAGTGTGGCGATCGAAGTTTTTTTTCGAAGTTCGGTTTGAGATTGCGGAATAGAATTTGAAAATGTTCTGTTCAAAACTTTGCTAGAATCGTGATGAAATTAAAAGTTTATAAAGTAATTATTATTATAATAATTTTGTTTTGATACTTTGAAAATTAAATAATTAATAAATAAAATACAATAAAGTAAAATGGTGATAACAAATATATTATCAATGGGTGTACATATCTTAGTTTGAAGTAGAGAATTAATTTTATTTTCCTGATAATGCTTCTGATGATCGTAGTTTATCCCCACTGTTTATTTTATTGTGTATTAAATATTAAAAGCAAAGTTTTATATATATTTTAGAAAATATAATTCTTTTTGTGGAATGAAATCCACAAATCGTCTCAGATAGATTTATTCACGTGTAAAACTATTAAATTTTTATTAAAAATAGGGTTGAATTTCCTCTCCTAGTTTCAAATATAAATTCTGGTGAAAGTTCCCGACATTACGATTAAATATTCGCTACAAGCAAGAAAAGCTTAAAATCTGGTAAGTTTAAAGTTCCGTGATGACGCCCTATTACTTAACCCACGTAATAAAAGCGACAATGTAAGGCTCCCCGAATAATGAATAAAATAATAATTCCATTCCCAAAAAAAGAGTATGTCCACCAGAAGTCTATCATCCTCTCTCAAAATTCTACCCAACCACACGGACAATTCCAGCGTCCCACACCTTTCCTTCCAAGAAACCACGTCGATTTTTCTATACATCGGCTCACTCCGGCCTCACCGCACGCTCGGCAAAGTGCGGAAACGATAGGCTCTCGATTAAAGCCGGCGCGAGGTTCGTGCCGACTCATCGGGCTGCCGCAGGCGCCGCTAATGCCCCACAGGGCACACACACACACCAGAGCCAGCTATAGCCGGACACGATGGGGGTGCGCCGATAAGCGAGCTACGAACCGGAACTGCCAGCGCGCGCTCTATACCTATAGCTTATACTTTGCTAGCTCCTCGTCGAGTTGCTCAGTTCGCGCTTCCCTACAGGTATACAGTAGGCCGAAGCTATAGCCACCCCTTAATGTTGCCCTGGTGAATGATAAATCGCCGACCTCCAGCTAGCTCGCTAGCCACCCGAGGAGCGTTGAGGTGTGGAGAGCAAAGAAGTTGGGTTAACCTTAAACGAGCCGCGGCCTTAAAGTGAGCTTATTGCTAAAACGGATATTCCGTGTGCTGGGCGCTGGGTGATATTTGGTTTACTTTGGCCTATCGCGGTGAATGTGTCATTTGCCAGTCGTTGTGGTTCAATGATTGTATGTTGTAGTTTGAAGGTTGAATGTTTAGTTTTGGGAAAGGCGAGTTTGCTGGGCTCCTTAGGGTGTGTGATTTTTCATTGTGTTTTTTTTTATTGTACTCTCTCTCTAAATTTGAATCAGTGAAATTCACTGATAAGTAGTGAGTATTCACGACTTATCAGTGAATTTCCCTGATTTAAATTTACAGAGCTGGAAACTTAAAGAAAATATATTTTTTGTTATAAAATAAGAGTGTATACCGTATTCTATTATTAGACAGTGTACGAGGATTGATAAAAACTTATTTATTTTGTTGATTTACATTTTTATTAATTAACTTCCATTATGGTTAATTACAATAAATTTAATCTCAGCAGTATATATATAAATCCTTTGAATGTTCACTGTATGCATACTGTTATTTTAAATCAGTTTTTGTAGCACGCTAGCTTGCATTTTTTATTTTTATATGTGTTAGTCAGGTGATGTAAAAATCTTTCATGTTTTTTCATTCTTTTTTTTTAAAATAAAAATATGAATAAACGAGATTTTTATAAAGATATTTTTAACAGAATGACTTTATTTAAAATAATAAAGTTATGTACTTAAATGCTTTAGTTTAATTATTTAAATGTATATTGATTTTTTAAAACCAAATACTCTATAAAATTGTCATTCTTATCAAATCAATCCCACAATCTTTAGAAAAATAATCATAAATTTACAATATTTAAATTATTAAACTTATTACATATCCATCAAAAATCTACCACATCATTCTAATTACATGAACCTAGCCAAAGCTTTCTTCCAATCATAGATCTCAACAATAATCAAAATTAACCACGAACAAAAGCCACCACATTCGCAAAGGTCAACCATCCCACCACCCACCCAATCAAACCAACCATCCCAACCACCTTGCCCCAGCCAAAAGTTTACCCTCAAAACATTAACTCATCGATCCATCCATACGGACGACAGCCGCGCGCTAAGCGAAACATTCGGCTCCTTCTCCCGGTGCGTGAATTCGCTCAGCGGCCGCGCGCGCGCGATGTGTATACGCATTGCAAGCCTCGCCTCGTTTGCAATGCAAATGAGCCCTCTGGACCTCCGGCGCCGCGCGGCTGCGTTTGCCCCAGCGCCAGCGCGCTGTACATTGAGTCACGGATCGCGCACGCACTTGCCGGCATATAGAGCCGATCTCGCTGGCGCTTGGCTAAGTGATATTGCTAAAGCGAGAGCTGGACTGATTTGCAGCCGAGCGGAGCTTAGGGCCGAGTTTCGGGGTGGGCGATATGATGGTTTAAGGATCTGGGGGATGGCTGGATTTTGGTTTGGATGGTGTGTTGCGAGGTTGCGAGGTTTGGATCTTTGATGCGGGTGTGATTTTGGAGAGGACTTTTTAGGGAGGGTTGCGATTTTTTTTGGTTAGATGGTGGAAGCTGATGACTGTTGTGTTATCGATTTGATTGGATATTTTAATGTTATCAGGAAAATGGATAATACGTGTACATTAGTTAGTATACGTATTTAAAATCAGTAGAAACATGCATGTGTGGTGAGACACCAAAGTTAAATATAAATATTTTCTTGATTTCTTAAATTTTATTTTCATTTTGATGCAATGTTCCAAGGTATCAATACCCCAAACATTTTATTGATGCTTCAACATAAACCTTCTACCTAACCACTACCTAACCACTTCTAAAAAACTTCTCTACTCAAAACTCCCCCAACTCTGTTTTCCCACCCTGCACCCTTAACAAGTTATATTTTTCAAACCAGCCCGCGCTTCTCATTGAAATTCGAGCTTTGTATAGGCCCGGTTCACAGACAGCACCGGCCCTAGAGAAAGACGCAGCGATCGATTCCTCGTTAGCGATTCCACGCAATCATATTCGAGAGAGCAAATAATTCGTTAGACCAGAGAGAAGAGAGAAGCACCGCGAGAAAGAGAGAGAAAGCCAGTGTCTAGCGTAGCCGGGGGAGGCTCGTTCGTTAGTATAATTAAAATAAATTCAAATGACTTCCTTGTCCTTCGACTTTCGCCTAGCTCTCGCGGTCTGCTGAAAATCTCCCCGAGCTTTTTCGCACGCTCTCTCTCTCTCTCTCTCTCTCTGTGTATATACGAGCGCGAGGCTCCTTAAAGCCCGTTGATTAGTGCAAAAATCCACTTACAAATTAGATAAAGCTCCTCCTCCGCGTAAAGTACGCGCGAAAGCTCTCTCCCTCGCTCTGTATATACAGACGCTGCCGCGCGCGACTTTGCTCCTTTCTTCCGAAAATAAAGCGTCTTTTATTTCCTCGCTCTCTGGCTGGGCGAACTTCTAAGGGGTGAGGGCGAAGGAAAAGTGCGCCACGAGAGAGAGAGAGAGAGGAAAGTAAAGAAGCCGAGAAGCCGGATAAGAATGCGATGGAAGCTCGCGGAAAGTGCTTTAATATCTTAAGTAAACCCGCGGCTGGGATAAAAAATAAGTCACATCCAGAGCGCGTCGCCGGCGTCTCTCTCTCTCTGTCTATATACGTACAGTAGGAGCGCTAACAAAAGCCTGATGCACAAACAGCGAATTTAAATCCGGAGAGGGAGGGAGGGAGTTTAAACAAAAGCCCCATGCGGTAATATCGAGTCATCGTTCGAATTGGACGCTGTTGAATAAATATGGCGCGCTCGCTCGCTCATTGCGCGAGAGCGAAGAAATCAGCGGAATTTTGCGTAACTTGGAGATCGAACGATGGATTGGGGCCGAGTTGGAAAATATGTTTGTTTGTTACCGAAGGAGGTTTTCGGTTGAGGAAAATATCGCGAGTCCTGAAATGCGGTTGTGGTGAGTGGAAAAGGTTTGCTAGATGATTTTATGATTTATATAAAATTTATTAGTTTTTTCGAAAATAGAAATCGTAATTCTTCGTTGTATATCGTCGGGTTAGACAAATATTTTCAGACTTTTCTGGAATTTCCAACAGAATATTCCTCTTAAAACGTGTACATTGATATTAAAAATCACTCAATCCACTTTGAATCCAAATCCACTTTTCACTTTCCGAAAACAAAGCAAATATCCCTTCAAACCTCACCTCCCTCACGTATATTTTTCAAAATCTCAACCAGCCCACAAAACTCCCTAACAAAATCCTTTCACTCGCAATAAATTACCCTCCTCTACTCTTTGCGCTTGATTCTTTGTGATTGCTGAAATAAGGAGCGCGCGCTCCTCCGGATGCGGCTCCTTCGTCTACCAGCAACCTCAGAGCCGCAGAAGCGAGCAAGAGAGAGAGAGCAAAAGAATTCTGGTTTTCTTAATGAGTGTACAGAGTAAAGCTTTCTTTGCGCTCGCTCGCGGCTTGCTCCCTCGGAGAATCGGATTGCTTTCTGCAGGGCCGTGTATACTTTTTTTCCAGAGTAGGAGGAGGAGGCTCGCTCCTTCGGGTCTGAAATGCTTCTTGTGTAAGTAAAAATCTAAAGTGACTACCGAGATCTAAGTTTTAATTAGTTTATCTTGGCCGCATGACTATTGAATATTTATAAGCGCGCGCGCGCGCGAGAGCTGGAGAGCCGCGCGCGCTCCAGCAAAGACAGGGAGAATAAGAAAAAGGCGGCGCGCATCGCGGCGAATGAGGGAGAGAAGGAGTCGGAGCTGCCGAGCGAAGAAGTAAGAGAGGACGGTGAGCATTTGATATTGAGAGAAAATGAATCGGAAGAGGAAGCAGCAGCAGATGTCTTAGGCCTGAGGAATCAAATACACTGGCTTGTTAGGCGCCCTTCGCTCGCCGAAATTTCCAATTCCGAAGTGGGAGACGCGTAACGGCTGCCTGTCGTCATGGGCAAGGTTGTGGTTGTAGTCCTTCTGCGAGCTGAATTAAAGCGGGAGGTTACACTGTCATATTGCTGTTCTCTGGGAGTTGCGTGTGGCTTGTGACCCGGAATTTTCTGAGGTTTGTAGGGTTATGGTGTAGGAGTAATTGCAATTTTTTAAAATCTTTTATAGTTAAATTATAAATTGGTTTTATTCTAATTATAAAGATTTTTTCAATTTTAAAGAATCCTTTAAATCAGGAAATAAAACTGTCTTATTTTGAATAAACTATACTATGACCCAGTATAATCAACGAATCATACCCCAAAAACCAAAAATTCGAAGGATAAAAAACAGAAAAGCTCAAAAAAACACCTTCAGCGCAGACACACAACATTACCCCGGCAATTGAAATTTCACGATTCCACGGTCCCTTATTATACGCGAAAAGAGAGCAACCGAGGGAGAGAGAGAGAGCGCAGCTCGTGTTTATCGTGGCGGGCGCGGACATTACGCGGAAGGAAAATATTTGCCCTCGACTCTAAATACACATAAGGACGGCGCGCAGCCGAGCTCGCCTTATTTGGTATATATTTTCCAAGTTTCGCGCTCGCGAAGCGTAAAAATTACTCGCCTGCTCCTCGCCAGCCTCGCAAATGCGAATGCGCGGAACAACAAAGGAGCGAGAGAGATGGATGGAAAGAGAGAGAGAGAGAGTTGAGCGAGGGATCAAACGAGCGTGCGAGATCAGCCATCTGAAAACGCTTGTTGTTTCAGGTGAGTCAGCTCTCACGCGCGCTTGCTCGCTTGTTTTCCTGCGAGCGAGCGAGCGAGCTGTGTGTCGATGTCCCACTGCGCGCGCGAGCCGTGCACATCCGCAGGACATGTTTGAAATTTCAAAATTCGAGAGAGAGAGAGAGCTTTTTTCCCGGCCGCTGGATCACGCTTCGATGCTCTTATACGCGGAGGGTCGAGCGCATTGGTTATTTTGTTGAAAATCATATCGGGGAAATTGTGTTTTGCAGGCGCGGGCTCACCTGTCGACTGAATTCGTATTATAATTACTTTTGTGAATTTTTTTTATGGATATATTTATTTTTTTTTTATGTATAATATACTTTCTTATGGATGAGTTTAAAGTTTAAAGAAAAGTAGAGATTCATTTTATGATATTTTGCTGAGCTTAAAGTACCAATGAATAAGTTATAGTTAGGGGCCCTTGGCAATATCATAATTTAAAAAGTCTTTAGTAGAAAGATAGCAGTGAAACTGGGAGATAAAGGCCCATTATGTAGGCAATATTTTTATATGGCTGATGTCGGGGTGAGAATTACGCGGGCTACCCTGCTCAAGAATTCTGCAGACCTGTTGGCAATAAACACTGTATCACTGTTTCGCGGGACATTTAATGGCCGACGACCAAGTCGTAATATATAAAGAGTGAGCATTAAAAAATGATGTTATAATAATTATCGGATTATCACTTCTATAGCTTTTAAAATATGAATTATTGCAGTATTTAATATCATATTTTAGATAGTATAATTTTAAAAATAGTTCATGAATTTATTCTTTTCTTGTTTTTTCGTATATGTATTTTAAGTATGTGTGCTGCAATTAAATGTTACTGATCATGATTTCTTAAACTGTATAAAATAATAATAAAATACTAGGTAATGCAGCTGTAATATTAAGAATGGCAATGCGACAATTACTATACAATTATCTATACGTAAACTCCTTTGTAGCACTCACGTATACAATTATAACATTCCAAAATCCGTTCACGATACTTTATAAACCTAAACCCCCAGCATTCTACTCTCAACCTCCACAAATCAACCAACACAACCCACAATCTCAAAAAAAAAAAAAAAAAATAACCCGAGTATTAGGTCTTTAGTCCATTAGCGAGCGTGCGCGCGCGCAATTATCGTCCATAGAGCAAAAAGAAAGATCAGCCTCGGAAGCTAGCACTTTACTCCCTACCCAAAGTACCAGAGCTCGAAGAAGATAAGCTTCTGCACGCCTGTGTGGTATATATGGTTAGCGTGCGTATCGGTGACGAAGTAGTAGCCGCTTCCAGCTCTCGAGCTCGTTTATTTTATATACCTCCGTGTGTGTGTGTATGTGCTTGAGCGCGAATAACGCATATCCGACGAGGACGCGCTGTAATGGGAAAGCCGTGCCACGCTTCTGACCACTGGGCGCACCACCCGCATAAAATTAACCAGCTCGCGCGCGCGAGTTCGCTTTTAATTAACGAAACACACGCGCTTCGCGAGAGACGAGACACACACAGTTCGCGTGCGATACGGGGGGGACACTGCTTTTGCCGGGAGAGAGAAGGAGAGAGGAGAGAGGATGAAAATCAGTTCGATTGCAGCGAGGCGTGCTCTGGGCGCGAGGCTCTCTGATTTAATCGCATTGATTTTGGATTGAACTTGAGCGCAATCATCGTGGGATGAAGAGTTGAAAGCTGGATTTGTGTTTATTTTTTTCTGGATTAGCGTTGGTAATGATTTTGGGTTAGTAGCGATTTGTTGTGATTTTGGTTTGAGATGTGGTTATTTGAGTTATAAGTGGTGGAAGATTGATAAATTGAATTGTACGGAGCACGTCAAATACTTTTTTTATTGGATGCGTAAAACAGTTTTTAATACTATCAATGCAGTAATAGTGGTACGAGTTTGTACAGACACATCTCATAAAGCTTTACCATCATATACTCTAAAAAATAAAATATGTATTTTTTGAAAGTCATGCTTATGAACGATGCTCTTTTGAAAGCCTTTAGTTCTATTCAAATAAATAACAGGAAAAATTACTTAATCACTGAATTGATTTATTCTAACTACATATTAATTATTTTGATGAAATTCTAAACTTTTATTTACTTTTCAAAAATATCAATTCCAGCCAGAACCCATCGCAAACTGATAATTTCGAAACTCAATTTAAATTCTCCGTAAACCCAACATCCGCAAAAAATATTTGTCCACAAGAGATGAATATCAGAAAAACCAAAACAAAAACAAAAAAATGACAATTAATCAGCCGAGCCATCAAAGCCAGCCGTGTGGAGGCAGTTTAAAAAAAAAACCCTCCGCTCGCCCCAGAGCAGCGCCACTTATCTAATGAGCCGTAAATTCCTGGCTGAAAAACAAAGGAAAAAAAGGCGAAAGAGGGCATAGCGGAAAGCTTATCTTACGGCGCGCGGCGGGCAGGATGAAAAAAAATAACAAACCAAAGAGCCAAGGCGCGCACAAGACCAGTAGCCGCGAGGCGTGCGCGCTCACGAAGGTATATAAGACCGCAAGAGAGCCAGCTCCTGCCTCAAGATCGAGAGAGAAAGAGAGAGAGAGAGAGAGGTGAGCAGCCACAGGGCCGTTAGGGGCGGCTGGCCGATGATGTCTTTATCGCTGAGCCACAAGGTAAAACGGAGCACGCTCTGAGAGCCGCGCACGTTTTCACACGTGCGCGAGCGAGCGGCCGCTTAAGTGCAGAATCGTGCAGGCGCCATGCGAGCAAAGGTCCCGGGTCAGCAGCTCAGGCAGTCACGGAGTTAATTAGAGTGCTGCTGCTGCAGCGTGAGGAGCTCGATATCAATCGCTTCTCTGAACCTGAATGTTCTGGGGGCCTCGGCAAAGGTATAAGGAGACAGAGGGAGAGGGAGAAAAATAAGCGTGTATCGGTAGGCTGCGATCCGAGGACGACGCGACGAGAGCCACGAGCTTTTATTCTGCGCTGGCTCACGGCTGCTGCTGTTGGCTTGGCTAATGTGACGTTGCTTTCGAGCTCTTATTTGCAAAGGGCGCTTCATCGCGCGATTTATATGTGTGCTTGCTGAGAGGGAGCGAGGTGTAAGACCGAGTGGCTATTTTGCTTCGGCTCTGTCATTTGCGATCGTAAATATGGTGATTGGGGATTGAGAGGGGGTTTTATAAAGTTTTTATTGGTTTTTGATAGGTGAGGTTGTCGGTGATTGAATGATTCGGTTTGGGATTGTTGTTGCTTTGGGACTTGGTTGGAACGATCGATTATAATAGTTAAGATCTTGAATAATTGGATTTTTTGTAGCTTTGTTGAAATGATTTTTAGATTGAGAGGAGATTGAGATAACGTTTAATTATCTATTTGGGTGATCCAGATTTTTAATCGCTTTTTTCAATGATTTTTCGAGTGCACCGAGTGATTTACTTTTTCTTTTCTGTCTTTGAAAGGTTTAAAAAATGGGTTTAAATACCAGTAAGGTAAAAATATTTACCGGTCTCGTATTTGCATATAAATAATAATTTGAATTCCAATAATGGTTACATTTTAACCACTATTTTAAATTTATCCATTATTCTTGAACTATTATTATTATTGCTGCTGAATTTGCGTGAAAACAATCATATTTTGGAAATAATAATTCTCTCGTTTGTTTTTCCGAATTATTTTTCAGATCTATTCCAATGTAACCATACAAAAACAAAGTCCAAATTTCGTATGTTATGAGAAATATAACATAGTTTTCTATTTTTAACATAAATATAACTCATCAAATATTCTATCTTTAAACACAATTACTTAAGTAAATTCCAAAAATACTTAAAAAAACCCTGCAATAGATAAAGCAGTTTACCTGGTACGTACTCAGACCAACACTAACAATTTCTCTAACTCACTAAGCTCGTAATTATAAGCGCACAAGTGTTTGCGGAGTCATCGGGGCCCGCGCGGGATCCGCAAAACGAGCGTCAAAGAAAAGGCAAAGTAAGGGAAGGGGCAGCAGCAGCAGCAGCAGCAGCCGCACTAGTAACGACAGATAGGGAGCTAAAGAAACGAGAGGGAGAAAGACAGAGAGAAAGAGAGAGAGAAAAAAAATAGGAACCAAAAGGGAAGTAGGATAGTGAAGTTGGCGCGGGTATGTCGCCTCCCCCCGTCGTCTGTGAATGGGTTGGAAATGGAAGCAATAGGGATCAACTAGTATGCAAATCACATGTAAATATCGCTCACTCTCCACAAGTGAGAGCTTCTCTCTCTCCTTCTCTTTCTCTCGTCTCGCTGAGCGCGCTTCCACTTCTCTGTCTTTTCCACTTGCCGCGCGCGAGCGAGCTGTGTTTCGCCCTTCTTGTTCGAGGGAAGAAATCAAAGCCACGGAACAAAGCGAATGAAGAAGCGATCACACGAATTCTCGACCCTCGACTCGCTTTTGTTTTTTGTTTCTCTAGTTTTTTTTTTACTTCTGTATAGTCAGGTTACGCTATGGGAATCTCATTATGCGTTTTTCATATAGTTTTTCGAAACTTTTTCATCGCTGGACGGAAAATAATTATGTCGGAGCGGTGAGCGAACTTTCGGAATATTTTCTTGCAAGCTCTACTGTAACTTTTACTTATATCAGGCTACGCTTTTTATTTTATAAGTAAAAATACTACTTTTAGCTTCGCTTAAAATAAAATCGCATAATCTGACATACTCCAAAAGTATTAAAGAACCTATTTCTTCTTCTTCGAACAAAAATAAGTTAAACAAAAAAACATAACAAAAAGTCCAATACTATAAAACACATCCGACTCTCCTGGCAAACTCTCACTTGCCATAGTCGCAGCACCTTAAGCCTCGGGCGTTAAGGCGACTCGTCCTCTCCGTCGTATAAGCTTTAACCAGGAGGGAGGCAGGGAACGGCTGCCGCGGCAGCGCCGAGTATTACTCGCGGAATTATATAAAGACTCCTGTCTTATTTGCAGGCTCCCGGTTTTCGCGAGCTCGGGGCCGTCTATATAGAGAGCGAAGTCGTCGGGGGCAGGGGTGGGGGTATCGGTAAGACCTCTCTAACTCCGCAGGTATTTTCATCTCATTCCCCCTGGTCTTCCGTGCCAGGATTACTCGCGAGAAACCCCTGAGAACTTGGCGCTTTCCCTCTTTCTCGCCAGGCGCGCTCTCGGGCTTTTCTTCGCTTGCCGAGAGAGGAGATTCTTTTCTTTCCGCCGAGCGCGCGCTCTTCGCTTATTCATTTTGCTTGTTTTAGCTCGCGCTTATTCGAGAAGTTTTCGATAAGTTTAAATATTCAGGTGTGCCGGTGAGGTGGTTTTTTTTAGATTTTTTTAGGTGTCGATGTTTGGGTTGGGGTGAATGGTTTGTGGGTTTTGTTTTTAGGAATAGTTCGAGCTACTACGTTACTGAAATTGTTAATTTTTTGGGTAAAGGAAATGGAACTTGTGAATTTAAAAGTTTATATTTAAAAGTTTGTGATTAGACTTTTATATAAATTTAAATTAAATAAGTTAATGAAAAGTATTGACTTCTAAATTTTAACAGATATTACTATATTATTAAGAAAGGTTTATAATATGTTAACATTTTTTGCCAATTAATGGTTTGTATGTTATTAAAATTTTTACATTGAAATAAAATATACTTCAATAAGAAATATATTTTTATAGGTAATAGATGGTGAGAATTGTTTTTATTTACAAAAGGGGGAGGGTCTCTAAGGTCGGTTTTTAGCCCAAAACATTCTAAAAAATTCCTACAGTATGTAACTAACAATAAAAAGTCGGTTGACCTCCATCACATCAGATTCAAGGTCATTTAAAGGTCAAACTACAAAAAACCTGGTAAAAAATCCAAGAAAATACTTATATGGGTTTCCCAAAAGAGAGCCTTAGAGACCCTCCCCCTTAGAACATCAAACGTTTTTCAAACTCTTATTTCTCCATACAATTATTCTAAAATATTCAAACTAACGTTCCAAAACTATCACCACTACGAAACAAATCAATCAACACCAGATAACCAAACCCTCAACCATCATCCCTCACAAACCACCACAATTACCAAACCACAAAAACAGCCTCAACAGCCGCAACACCCTCGTCGCTACTTAATTACATAATCCCAGCGAAACTTTTTTCAATCCCGCAAAAAGCAGCCGGAGAAAAGAAAGCCAAAGAAAAGAACTCAGCAGCGCGACCGCAGCCTGACAAATGGCACTGCGGTCGGCAACGCAAGCCACAAGTAAATTGCGCCAAGCTCGCGCTTGCGGCCAAGCTCATCCCGCTACAGCAGCTCGACGATTTCCCATGCAAAAGAGTTGAGAAAACGCCGGCTAACCAACCCAACTCCACCCCCAAAATCCCAACCCCTCTACCCCGCGTATACACGTCCATATATACCTATACGTACGCGCGACGTTTTAATAATGCCACGAGCTTGCGCGCTCCTCCCTCCGTCTCGACCTTCCAGCAAAGAGGAGGAAGAAAAAGTTTTAACGAAGATTGTGCCAGATACTTTTAATTGCTATTCCTCCCGCGGCCGGGCGTCGTCGGGCTCCGAGAATTTCAGCCACTTGGCAGCGCGCGCGTCCCTCGTGATTTTATCGTCCTTGTACATCCGCGCGAACGGCTCATATACGGAGAGAGAAGAGCTTTGTTATTTCGGCGCGCCGTATACACATCCGCAGCCGGAGGAATTAATGGCGCCGCTCGAGTGGATGACGCCGAGGCTGGGAGTCGGCTGTATAAGCGTTGATTAAATCGCGCGCGTAAGAGAGAGAGAGAGTGAGGGAGGGAGTCCTACTTGTGTATAGTTATATAGGTGCTTCGGTGAGCTAAGAGCGACACTCGCTAATTGCATCTCGTAGTCCGGGGCCCGGGCTTATTTTCCGCAGGCGCGAGCTTCCCGGTTTCTCTCCCTTTGAGCGGCCGCGCGCGCAAAGCTCGCTGAGAGAGAATGACGAGAGCTGGCTCGATGCTGGCTGAAGCAGCTCGCTCTTACTTTAATTACATGTCCCGAGCTCGAGATGTTTAAAGACGTAGTGATTCCGAGGACTTTTATCGCGGGAGCATCAAAGAAATGCGAGCCGCGCATAATTTGGCAAAGTCGTGAGGGAGCTGGAGAGATTTTTTTTTCATTGTTTCTGAGAGCGAGTAATGGAGCTCGACACTTTGACAATGATTTTTACGAGTTAATTGGACGTTAGTGGCCGCTTTGATGGTAATCTGGGCTTCGTAAGCGTATAATGAACGGCGAGAGTCAAACGTGGTAATTAAAATCAATTTTCAATTTTTAAGTGACTTGAGCATTTTTTAACTATAGAATGTTACATAAAAGACTATTAAATGAAAACAAACTTTCTTACAATGACTTTCATCAAAGCGCAAGATCATCACACTCAAAGCCCCTCCCCAAAAAAGCTCAATTAAACTCGCCGAGAGCTCCAAAGAAGAAACTTTTATTAAAAACACCCGCTTGCCTTACAATTAAAACATCGAAGATCGGCGCACACGCATTGTCAAAGCGCGCGATCGCTCTTTGCACTTATAAGCCCTCAAGCACACATAGCTACTCCATGTGTAGGTATACAAGCTGCGGAATAACGCGCGCACGAGTTGTACAGTATTCACGAGCCCCCGCGGCTGAATGGGTTTAAGTGCCATTGCCGCCGGAGGCTGGAGAGCAGGCAAATTCTACGTGTACTCTCGGGGTGTACGTTAAAAGGAGAGGGACCGGGGCAGGATACATAAAAGCGAAGTCTAAGGAATCAAAACACATTGATCCGTGGCACGTGCGCCGTGAGCTGGTACATATATAACAAAACAGAGCGGCGTGCGCACTTTCTTTCTCTGCCGGGAATTGCCAATAACCGTTTTGGGTTGGTGTAGCTTTGTGTGTGTGTGTGTATTGTGTTTGAGTGTAAGTGAGTGTGTAGGTAAGCCCTTTTCGAGTATTTTCGTATGCACACACTTGTAAATATTTTGCCTCGTGTGCGCAGTGTCGCCAAAATATATCGACAAACAATGAATGTTTGCTTAGGTTGCATAACCGTTGTCGAGGGTGCTGCTGTGTGGAACAAGTTTTGCTATGAGAAAAGTGTTGGAGTCGTGAGAAATTTTCGAAATTTATTATAATTTTGATTTTTTTTATAATTTTAGGTTATATTTTTCTTGTTTTGGTTTGTTAAGTTTTTTGAAACAGCTATATAAATTACAAAGATGTCATTGATTATTTTTATTTTTATTTATAAGTTTCCTTGTTAGAAATTTCACTATTTGAAAATTTGAAATGATTATTTTTTGGCCATTTTCTACCTTACAAACCATAAACTGGCCATTTAATTGCTATTAAATAGAATCCTTTCTACCAGGATGTTGAAAGCAAAAATTAAATATTTATAAAATAAGGTTTAAGAAAAATGTAATAAACTGGATCATTAATGATTTATGAATTTTCTAAAATAAATTATTATGAATTCTAGAAGATATTTGATTTATTCTTATCATAACCGAAAAAGCTAAAGTGTATTGAACTACTTCAAGGTCCTTTTAAAACTCTATTTAAAAGCAAGTTTAACCATGCATATTAGAAACAAAAATATAACAATTTGATCACATCCGAGAACTTAATCAGTCATCACAGCAACCGTTTAAAATAAAAATAACATTGCGATTAAACAGCCACATCAATCTCCACCACTCAACTATCCGTTCTCCAGCATTAATCTTAATTTACCCATCAACATCCGCCAACTCATTCCAGAAAAGTCCTCCGCTCGCCACCTCCGCCGCACAAACGAACAAAAAGCCTTTCGACACACGCCGCGCACACAAACAGCCTTCCCTCCAAAGACTCACGCTTAGATTTTGACGGATAGATCCTCATCCACGCGCCCGAGCCAGCATCCCTTTTTCTCCGTCAATTCAGAAAACCCAGCGCCGAATACAGCCCCGAAAAAGGGCTCATCCGTCCGGCTGTCAAGCTCTCGTCGATGATTTCCTACTGATCTATACGGAGCATTCCGCGCTCGTCCCCCGCGAGTTTAAGGGGCACAGCCCCCCTGCCCGGCCGGATCGACGTGTCAAAGGGACTGGGTATTTAGCGACGAAGGGTCAATTTAGCGGGCTGTGATTTCCAGCCGGTCGCTCGCGCGCTCCATTCAACGGGAGCGCCTGCCTGTTTTGCCCAGCGAATCGATATATTTCTCGAGGGGCGCTTCATGACGGGCATGATTTTTCCCCGCCGACCTGGTCATTGTGTTGGGTTTTGGCTCTCTGGGTACGGGGTTGCATCCTGCGGCAAAGTAACAAACGGCCCGTCCGATTATTTCGAGCGTTTTTATAGCCGGCTGTGGAAAAATAATTTCGCGGAAGTGGATGGCCGCGCGGTTGGGTTAGCTCTGCAAATACGAGCGATGGATGTGGAATGAAAAGATCAATGATTCCGCTGGGAGTGGGTGTTTTTGTTTTTATGTTTAGTTCGTTGATGCGAATTGTAAAATTTGGAACCATAATTTTTTAACGGTTAGTGATATTTAACTTTAAAATTGCACTTGAAAGCACCGTGTACATATGCTATCGCAGATAAATTTTTGACCAGATTTATTTTTTTTGAATGTAAGATTGAATGCGACATTTTTACCATAATTAATTCAGTGTCTTTAATTTTCTCTCATTTTTTAAATAAAATAGTTTGATAAAAACAAATGTTATATATTACATACAATAATGGTCATATTTGATTATATTTATATGGATCTGAGGACAGTAAATAATAAAAATATTCTTCAAAATGTATATTAAATTTTATTATTCCAATAAATCATATTCATTAACAAGTAGTTTTATACAAAATATTTAAATCGCCCTTTAGATTCTTTAGTGAATCTATTTCAATATTAGTAATGGAATTATTGTGAATATCTAAAAAAAGTAAATTATGAGCACGTTGTAAACTAAGAGCGGCGATATCTTCAATAGCATTGTCACTCAAATACAAACGTTCAAGTTTTGTTATCTGATATTGTAAATCTAGAGTTTTTAGTGCGTTCCTTGAAAGGTCCAATTCTTGAAGATTTGAAAGATTCTCTATTATGTTGCGATTTGGTACATCGACAAGATTGTTACCGCTCAGTGATAAAACTTTTAAAGACTGTGACCGAGTTTCTAATTTTAGAAAATTGACAATCACCTTATTATTTTTCATGTTATTCATTTTCAAAATTTCTATATGATTTAATATATCCTCAAGTAATATTTTTTTTAATGGATTGTTACTTAAATCTAGTTCCTTTAATAACTCTAAATTAACTAGTGCAGAATCAATTTCTTGTATCTTGTTGTTGGTTAAATTTAAACTTCTTAACTTACTAAATTTGAAAGTTTCGTCGTCAATAAGCTGTATTCCACATTCAACGAGTGATAAATTCTCAAGTGATTCTAATCCGAAACATAAAGTACCATCAGTATTATTTTTTGGTGAACACCTTATGCGATCATTTAGATTCGCAACAACATCAAATTGATTTCCGTCTAGAGATAGCAATTTAATATGTTGTAACCATTCTTTATGCGCTGCTGGTAAATGTGTGATATTGTTATTTTCTAGATAAAGATGAGTGACTGTTTTTGGTAAAGCTGACATTATGAGAGATGTATTTATTTTACTTCTTGAAAGATCGAGGTTGGCAAGCCGTGGCACGTTAATAAATTTATTATCAGAAATATTGACGATTTTAACATTGCGTATAGAAAGTTTCGTTAGTCTTGGAAGTGCATATGAGATACTTAACTTTCCGTCTTCACTATTGTTATGATCGTTATTGTTGTTATCGAAAATTAGAGTTTCCAAAGTTGAATGATTTCCAAACGAAAAAAAGTCTTCAACCTTCAAGTTATTATTCGATAAATCCAAAGTTTTCAATGCTGGTAAACCATCAAATGCGCCTTGACTTATTTTGACAATACCATTATGCTGTAGGATTAATTTTTCAATTGTTGGATTTTCTACAAATCTTGGTGCAAGTTCTTTAAGTCCTAGGCCTGTTAAATTTAATGTAGTTAAACCTTCTTTGATGTTGATGTCACTTAATAGTACAGTTCGTGCGTTAACCACAGTATTAAGGATCGATACTAGAACCGTTAGGCAAATCAATAAATTCATTTTGATTACAACAAGTAATGCGATTTGATTATAACAAGTAATGCGAACTGAGTTGGTTTCTAGCAAAGCTGGTATTTATAGGTGTACCTTTTAGTTTCGACTGCTTAAGATCTTAATGATCACTTCATGAACTACTTCAGATAGAATGTATTGATAAGAATGATGATGTTATTAAGAAATTGAATCACGAACTTTTATTATTTTACGCCAGCTCATTTGAATGTTACTCTATATCTTTTTATGTAATTTTCTATATTAAGTTTATTTTTTGTTTTAACTTAAAAACTTTACTTAACGTTAAGTATCTAGTTTCGTAAATAATCCTGGGTTAATGTTAAATCAAGGGGAAAGTCTTAATAATAAATTAAAAGGATACAAAAAAAATTAACCGACTTTTATTGTGCATTTCATTTTAGACATTTTCAAAATGCAATCTAAAAAATTCAATCATACAATTACATCATCATATTTCATATTTTTCTTTCTTTTTTAATCTTTCTCGTTTGAACTCTAAATTCTTATGGTAGTTAGATGCAACTAAATTTAAAATACAAAAAAAAACTAATTATAAAAATTTTAGATTATAAATGTATAAATGCATGCCATATTTTCCTATTAACAAAATTTAAGATATAGGTATAAGATAAAATTAATAAACTCTGATAAATTTAATATTATGAAGATCTTCAGTTATAATTATATCTAAATTAAGTAGCTAGAAGATTAAATTAATTGAATTTAGTCGAATTCACAATCATATAAATAACTTTGAATTCATAGTTGTGTATCTAGAACATTTGAAGTATTAAAGCATAAACTAGATAAAAGATCTAGTCTTTGAAAGATTGTTTATGCCCTTGATGAAAAGAAATCAAACAGTGCGAAAATAAGATTATCCTCAATCTTAGATTGATAATAAAATTAATAAGTCATATTACAAAAGTCACAAAGGCCACTAATAAACTCATTAAATAAAATATCATGTACAAAAATATGCGAAAATTGTTAATAGTATTCTAGAAAGTAGGAGAGATTTTTTTTATAAAAAATTTATAAGGATTTGATATAATAATTCACTTGAATTTATTACCGATGACCAATTAAAAGATTATACTCAAAACTTTATAAGTAAATAAAAAAGTTTGAGCATACGATTTTTTTTAATGTCTTATTGTAAAAAATTTAATAAATTATTTTAATTTTATTACATTTAATAGGGAAACTATAAATGTGGTTGATAGTTTTATATTGTACAGTACAAGAAAAATTATAGCGGAATTAATTCTATACATTTGTTCATAAAAATATGTATCAAACTTAATTAAATAATTCTAAATATCAAATATTTTATTATACACAAAAACATTTACTATAGTTACACAGTATAGTTTCAATTTATAAAATATCCATGACCGATTTTGGTTGCCACATGATTTGGCATTTCAGAATTATTTGTCATAACTATGGAAACATTTGCAGGTGCGCATTAGGCATGCATTGTGTTAGTATATATAGTGTTAAATATCTGGTACAACTATTGTAAATATATTTCAAAAAATATTAGTTTTGAAGAAATTATCATAGATAATTTTCATAGTTAAAGGTAACATAATCATTCTTGTATTACATACTATAAATCCTATCTATAACTGCAATTCTAGCACTTTTATAATAAATCTATTTATTATGTGTACTATATTATTTACTATATTTTCTCTCTTATCTCTCTCTTACGTTCGGATAGATTATAAGTACGTAAACTAACCTTGACGATTGTTCTATTAGTTTTCAACTGATTGAATGTCTAAAAATAAATCTCTAAATACTTTAACATAAATGACGCTTTTTTAACATGTCTCCTATATTTGAAAAAATAAAATAAATTTGAGTTTTATTTTTTTTTTTATTTTAGAAATATAATCTTATTATGAAGCACAATATAGTTCGAAGTACATATCGATATGGATGTGGAAGGTGATGATTTATCTCGTGAAACGTTTTTCGTCCGAGCGAAGCGAAGGTGAAAAGTCGAGCGAGGCAAAAATCACCTTACGCACCAGTATCAAACCGTATTTTATGCCAAAATAGCTGAAAAATTATCTTAAAGTTATAATTTTAAGGTGAGAGAGACATAAAATTATATTCCAGTACATAACTATTCTGCTAACTTAATTAAGATTTTGTTTATATATTTTCACAGAATTTTCATCTAGAAAAATCGCAAAAATTCATATGAAAAAATAATATAATCAGAACATTCATTATACTTGGTACTACACCTTCCCCGACGAGATACCAGCGGAATCATTTAAATACTTTTACTTCCATTATATCTCAAAACAGAAGGAGAGAGATGAAAAAGGCATATTAATTATCCTTATCGAATTTCATTTGGCAATATCAGCCAGAGTCATTGAGAGAATAAGTGATTACCTTCGAAGATACCAAGTTATCGTAGCCCTGCGGGACACGTAAATTACCATTGTACGCTATCCCCACGACCGATGGAGAATCTCGCGCGCGCGCGAGGGGCTTTAGAGTCCCGCCCCCGATTTTCCCGGACTCTTAATTATTAATCATCTCTTAAACCTAATGGCGACGCGTCAGGGAGTCGGCTATCAGAAGCGATAAATCCTATCATGATGACTTATTCAGACAAACATGGTGCTTTTGAAGGATTCGAATTATTTTTATTGCGAATAATGGAGATAAGCCTCAGATCGAATTATTAGAAAAACAATACAAATGTTATCAACTATTTTTTAATTGAAGGTACTGAATTGTTATTTAGAAGAATTGATATAAAATAATTAATGAAAAAAGTGTTATTCTTCTAAATTCTTAACGTTGAAGATTAATTGAATTCGATATTGTTCAAGCACTATTTACGCAAATCTATATACTGATCTTTTTAATTAATACTCAATTTTAGTTATATTTGCACTGTTGTATTTTCTTGAGAATGTGTGATAATGGACTTGGTCTTCTTAAGATCACGATATTTGACAATCATATATATCATATATGACAAAAAAGTAAGATTTACTTAATGCAGATTATTTAAGAAAACTTTAAAATAATAAAAATATAACTTATAAGGCACATTTATATTATATAGTATAAAACTTGGTCACATATAATAAATAATGCCCTTACGCAATTTTTTAAAATTCACGAGCAGTAAAAGGAAAAATCTGAATATCCGAAGCAATGCGTTTAAGAATTTTCAGCCTCCCAAAACCATAAAGCCGCGCGTCGTAAAAGCGAGGAAAAAGAAAAACAAGAAGCCCGCAAGCGCGCGCGTCGATACGCATAACCCTAAAAAAGGAAGATAGACGCATATATATATACCGCGAGGGGTGGTCGTGTGTACAGAATCGAGCGAATGACGGAGAGAGAGGAATAGTCGGAGGGACAGGCGAGCAGAGGGGGGGTGCAAATGGAAAATCAAGGGGGTGCGAACACAATGCGTCGGAGATTTAGCGTGACGCCCGCTCCGTGTAAAACCATCCCTCGTTTTCGGCCCTGTCGAGGCGCGTCATTGCGCTCTCGATTTAGTCCCTGTCTCTTTTGCGAGCGCGCTCGGCCGCGACGCGCCGCGCGTTATACATTTTGCGAATTTGCGTATGAACGCTTGGGATATGGTTAGCGCGTTTCTGTAGTCGAGCGTTGCTCTTTTTGTAATGGAGTAGTTTCACCTGCTGCGGTGTGTGGGTGGAGGCAGGCTGAAACTTCTTTCTTGCTAATTGCTTTATTGTTAGTGGCTTGAAGTAGGTTTATTGAAAGTTTCTGTAAAAACTACTGGCGGATCCGTTGCAGTAATCTTCTTTTAGAAAGCGTGGAATGTTTGTTCAGTTATAAAATACTATAGTATAAATAGCGTCTAATGAAATTTAATAGTGTTTATTTTCAAAACTATTAATTGAACAATTTCAAGAGCGAGAGAAATTTAATTGTTTATCTTTTATAAATAAAGGTAATTTAGTAAAATTATCTTTAGGCATTGGAAAATAATGATTTTTTTAATAAAATTTCACTCATACCTTTATCACTTTATTAACATTATATTGTTGATATTTAGTTCGATATGACAAATTTTTTTCTTATGAAAATCAAGCAAATATAAGTACTGAAAAATATAAAAAAAAAAGAAAATTTGATCTGTTAATTTTTTGTATTAAATATCGGTTATTGAAAACTTTATCAAAATTCCTAACTTGAGATGCCACCGTGTAATGGAATTTGTTTAAACTTTGGAATATATTTTCAGATGTAAATATGAGAAAAGTATGAAAATTTTGAATCTTAAAGGCAAGGTTTTAGTTGTAAAATGGAATCTATTCTTACCAGGGCTTCAAAAATTAAGATTATATTAATATTTTTATCTTTAATTTAAAAATTATTAAAATCAATATTTTTCAAAATTTTTTTTCTAGTCTAGAATAACCTTATCTGCGTCTATTAATTCACTAAATTAAACTAGAAGAATAGAGCTATCATTTGCTTTGTGCAGAATTGATATATTCTTTTCCATTCAAAAGTTATAACAGTTTACAGTAAGGATAACAAAATTTGTATAATATGGGCTAAATTGTAACTACATTTTAGTACATTCTCATTATTTAACTTTGATTTATTATAACTTTTAACAGAAGAGGATTATTTTAATTTTATAATAAGTAAATGAAAGCTCGTGTTTTATAGGTATGATTTTTGTAAACTAAGAGGAAAAGGTAAAAAATAACGTGTATTTTAATTTATTATTAAATTGAAAATAAAAATATCAATTTCTTGAGTTTTTAGATTATTAAGCCTAATATTTCGATTTTCTATACAATTTGCTTAAGTTTTAGAAAATCCATGACCCAGCAACATGGATTTCCTCTATAGTAAGTAGATATCATACAAAAAAATCGCGTTACAAAATGCTAAATCAAGATTGCAATTTGATATTTGCAGCCAAAAATATATAAGCTTTTTTTTTTAAAGACTTTCTTTTGAGTATTTGCGAATAAAGTTATATAGAGCTAAAAATGTTTCGATTGAAGATTAACTTATCAGAATACTGCAATATGCATCTAAGTCACTAATTCAGCTCAAAAATTGAAATTTGTTTTAGAAAAAAATGTGTAATGAGTTGCAGTTGTGCAATTTATTTCTTGTAAACAAATTTAAGTACTTTTAAAATTATTTAAATAAAAATAAAAAATTGCTTTCACTTAAGATTTAAAAAAATTCTAAGTAATGTTTCAAACAACAAAACATTAAAGTAGAAAAGAACGAACTTTTAGTTGTTGATTCGCCATACACATATAATAAAACATTACCAAATTGTAAAAGTATGTGTTGACGTCATTTTAATTCTTAAACTTTGTAAATAAAATCTTATTTGTTCTACTTTTATTGTTTTTTTTTTTTGGAAATTTATATTGTTCTTTACTAAACTATTAATTTCATTTATCATTAAATTTTTAGTACAAAATTACTTTTCAGAGTAAGCTTGACAATCATAAAATTTATTAAAATTTCCAAACATAATAACCCTAAACAAAATTCTCAATAACAGCAACATTCCGCAAATACAAAACCATAAACGATCTCTCCCTTACACCGCCCAGAAAACTTTTCCATTGCCGATATTAATATGTATGAGCAACAAAAGATAAATCCTCGACTGTTTTCCTGCTGCTCAGTCGCTGCAAAGAGCTGCGAGTCATCAGGTGAATTCCACGGATTAGCCGTCCATCTCTTGATTCCTCGGCCCGAGAGCCACATAACCGAGGCGATCTTCTCCCGAAATCTCTGGAGGCTAGCGCCGAGTCACGCCGAGCAATGAAAAGGGCCATCGGCGAAAATGGTGCGCGCGCTCGGGAGAGAGAGAGAGAGAGAAGAGAGAGAGCAAGGGCCGCACGGGTTGTTCTTTTAGCTCGGCGGCGGCTTTTGCGGGGTTCTTTATGCTGACATAAATATCGCTTATGCCGGCGTCGCGCCGCTGTTTTGGTAACCCGTCGAGCATTGTTGCTTTGAAAAAGAGCTGGCGCTGGCGCTGCCGAGCGCGCGCGCGTCTGTGTACCAAACTCCGGGGTTTTGTGTACCCAGCAAACACGCGCGGGGAGCCACGTGCGATCTGATCCCTCGCATAGAGCCTCTTTCACCCCCGGCAAGTATATACGCACGCTGACTTCGGACGCTCTCCCCCCTTCACGGATTTGCGCAACGAAAGCGAGAACGACCCCTGCCTTTTTGTTCTCGGTGTGTGTGTGTGTGTGTGTGCTTGAGACTGAGCTGATGTGTGTACGGATGCGTGCTTTGGATATATATACATGCGGCGGTGGACGTCGATGGAGGCGCATCCTCGAGGCTCTTTCGTTGCTGATGGGGACTAGATCGCTTCCGCCGCCGCTTGAGACACCGGAATTTTATTGCGCATGCATAGTGACGCTGCATTAGGCTCCCGGCTCAATTATTGCGTTATTGAAATATCGTTCGGGTCTTATGAAGGAACTGTTACGTCGGCTGTTTAGAAGGAGGCATTTAAATAGAGCATTGTAGCATTATATTTAAAACATTAATTTCTAAATTGAATTCATTATAACTATGAAGCATTATTAATTAATTATTATTTTAATAAATTGAT
>UELX01001482.1:0-10055 GCA_900480035.1 Eupelmus urozonus | reverse complement strand
TTATAATTTCTTCATTTATTTATGATCAAACAGTACTCACCACTATATTATAAACTATATATCGCAGAAATGTCGATATTAATTTTTTTAAGCTCAAATCGAGCGAGCCCACGCGCTATCCGCCACCGCAACCCTCAAAATTTCGCCTCCACGCTCAACCATCTATATATCTATCAGAAGGGCTTGCCGGGACCGCTCGGTTGTCATATCCCCGTTATTGATGGGCCGAGCGCACCGAGCTGACCGCCGCCGATCTTCCATATTCGCGCTCTCTTTTTCCACGTATAAAACCAACGGGGGGCCTTTCTTTCTTCTCTCCTCCGGCGCGCGCTGCAGCTAACGCGAATATAATGGCCCCGAACCTTCCCCTCCCCTACCCCATCGGATCTTCTCAGCTTTCGACAATACGCGCTTTTCATTTTTCCAAGCGCGAGCAAGGGTACATAAGACCGCCACCCCCAAACCTACGCTTTTTTTCTCTGCCGTTCTTCTTTCCTCGTCTTTCGGTCCACTTCTCCCAGAGCTCGAGTGCAGGATTCACTTTGACGCGCGGGAAAACTCGTCCTTCGAATCCATCGGGGGTAATGGAGCGCGCAGCCCAGCCAGCTTTCGTCACGGGCTATTTTGTCGCGCGGCGGCGTTATTTATATACGAGCCATCCTCGCGCCGGCCCGAGGCTCCGGCTTTTTTTCTTCTTTCGACTCCCCGCGCACGAGGCGATATAATGAACCGGCAGAATAAACAGATATCGTAATAACCGCACCGATCGAGGGGGTATAAATAGCCTTTCTCCTTTTTCATCTGCAACGACTGGTGACGCGCGCGTGGTCTTCTCGATTTTTTTATTATCGAGCTTCATAAGGGAAAAATCGCCGAGGATTTATATTCTATTTATCTAGACCAGTTTGCCGAACTGGCCCGCGCGCTGTTTCATAAAAGTTTCTGATATATCGGTTTTGTCTGTCCGGGATCGAGAGTCTGGGATACGACGAGGCTGTAATCCAGCGCAGTATAGTGTCCCGATGGCGCGCGAAAGAGGCTTTTTCCTCCTTCTTCGGGCGCGCGCTTGGGGAAGTTCGGCGATATATTTGTTTTTTATTTTCCCAGCGTCTCGGGGAACTCGCTGCTTTGTATCAATATGCCCGGGCGATCCCTCGCGTACGTCATGCTTCTATATATTACCGAGAGTGCCGGCAATTGCGGGAGCCAAGTGAATCTTCAGATTTCGATGCTCCCCCTATAGGCGAGTCGAGGGCTGTTTTATTAAGGTTAACTGAGCGGTGAAAAATGACTTTGTTTGGCTGTGCGATTGTTTTAATTGATAGAGGAAAGTTGCTGTTTTTTAATTTATTGTTTATTCGTTTGGCGTTTGATGTGAATTTATATGCATAACTTTAGGGTTATAAGTAATTGATGTATTAAATTTCGTTTGAATTCGATACGCTTCGTTCCAAACATTTAATCAATTTCATTCTAATACGTCAAAAATTGGGACTAAGGTTCGTTCAACAGCAATCAGTTATCTCGAGATTTACTTGTCTAGAGAGCGGCAAAAAAGTTGCTCGACGTTGCACGTAACATATGATCATAAGATTCCAAGGACTTCAGCAGTCGATGATATCACGCGTACGAGAAAAGGGCTGTTGAGTGATATTGAAAAAAAAAGAAGAAAGAAATATGTGGTAAAGGCCGAACGCGACATCGATCTTCATCCATCAGTAGCGGGTGTAGACGCTCGGCTAAAAGTGACGGACTTTTTCTATACTTTGCGGGGCTCGAAACGCCGCCGGGAGATTTTGATTGGTCTAACCATTTATTTGAAATCGATTCCGCTTGAATCCGATTTCGACCCTCTCGCTGCATTAATTACTTGCGTTTGAGTAAACTGTTTTTAATTCAACGTTTCGACACGTGTTATGGAAATTGTAAGTTAATTTTGTAAAAAAATAGATAAATTTAATGCACAATATGCATTTTCTCGGTAATATGAGATGAATATGAAATATTTAAATGAAATTAAATAAATTTTGTTAAAATTATTAATGAACTTTGCAAATTGTTCTGAATAATGCACTTGGTATAATTAATATATTAATATGAAGGAAAGGGTATAATGTAGAAATCATTATTTTTTCGAAAATTATATATTGTATAAATAAATATGTATTTAATATTGAATTTTAATTTAAAAGATTATTTATTTATTATTTTGTAGGCTTTAAATCTTTGAAAATGCATTAGAAAATAAAAGTTAATTGGAAGTAAGTAGTAAAATTAAATCAAAAGTGATTGTCACAAATCCAACTAAAATTAATATTTACGATCAGAGATAAAAAGATTAAACGTTGACGGAATGTACAGCTTTTCACTAAATAGTTAGAAGATTATTATTTTCCTTTTTTTAAAAATATAGCGCTTCTCTGCTATCAACGATTCTATAATAAGTCGCAGATTGAACCTTCTACAAGTAAACTAGCATAAATATCAAATAGATGTCAAAATAAGCTATCAATAACATACAGTATCATATCACTCTCTTTGCACTCATCAAAGCATCCATGCGAATTCGCGCAGAATCCTTTAACTTGACCCTTTCCTCCCATCACCCTAAAAACCCCCGCCCAACATTTCCAGCCACAAATCATCCTTAAACGCAGCACCTCCACTCTCCTTTCTCACACTGCCGCTCTTACAACCAGCCTACTCTCAGCCCCGTTAATAGAGCATGAAACGCTCGTCGTCTTTGCATTTATTCGCGCTTGCGCCCGACAAAAACACAAAGGGCCGCGCGTTCGCTTACTATCAGGGCGCGAAAGTGTCGAGGCGAGAAACTGCCCGAGATGGCACATACACACACGGAGCTGGCCCGACATCATTAATTTCCAGACGACAAAACGCCAGTCCAGCGCGCGCGCGTGAGAGAGACACGCCCACGAGCTAGTTCGAGCCGCATAAAATGCTTTTTGGCTCGCGCGCGACTCTGTGTTTGCCTTTGGTATTTTAGGGGGCGCGAGCCAGAGAGAGAGAGAGCATGGCAATTGATGACGATCGCGGAGTCACTCGTGCGCCCATTGTTGCAAAGAGCGCGGCGCACGTGCCGAAACGATCCGAATCTGTATCCGAGAGCGAGAGAGTGAGAGAGAAAAAGGCAGCAGGAGAGCGGGTAGCTACATTCTCCGAGTCGACAATAAAGTGTTCCGCGAGCGTCCTTTCATATGAGGCAGAGCCCATTTCAGATAAAGCTCAAATTAATTGATCACGCGTGATCTGGCATCCAGCGCAACCCTTCATAAGCGCGGACTCTTTCGTTCTTTTCTCGCTCTCTCCCTGCTGAAGCTTGGAGCTTATATATATTGTGACTCGCCCGTTATACACATAACCCGCGCGGATAATATATATGCCTCACTCCTTCTTGTTTTCAGCCAGGGTGAGTAGAGAGTTGGGCTATTGTTCCTTTATTTTATTATTTCTTTTGCCGTTTTGCTTCGCGTTTTGTGTCGGTTGGTACGGAGGGGATTTTTGGATGTTGAGATGGACGCTGGAGATGTTAACTATGGGTTATTGAATATCATTAATCTGATATTGAAACCTTAGCAGGTAGTTGATGTGTTTGATAAATAGGGCTTTATAGTAAAGTGTGATTGTGTATCAGTGTTTTACATCGGTAATGTAAGCATGTTAACCCTTTGACGGTTGATGAAAATACATACACATAGTCACCATAGTCATTTTAAATATATATGTGTAGATGTATTTTTAAAGATATGGTTATATTTCATTATAGTTCAGAAAAAGAGATCTAAAAAGTTTTAAAATATTGATAAGCTGTAGATGTACCAAATGTATAAATTAAATAAATTGTATAGAAACAAGAATTTCTAATTAATGAATAATGTTTTTACTGAATAAGTATAGGTCAACCAACGATTCTTCTATTTTGTCGATAAATGTTTGCACTATCAGATTTTTAAATATTTAGCGCAAAAAAGTGGCAGCAAATCAATAACAGTTATTTTTTTATGTATCCTCGTATTTTTTTAACCCAGCCTTTAAATTATGTATGAATTCAAAATAGAATATTGTTTAAAAATGAATATTTTCTATAAAAAAGTGACCAACAAGAATCTTTAATTCGCGAAAAAGAAAAAAAAACAACAAGTCACAGATCCAAAAAAAATCCCACCCGCCTTTTATGAATAATAGCCATCCCGTGTGGACAAGCTCGTAAGCCGTGATTAAGCCTGCCTCCTCAAACGTAATAAATTAGCAATATTTATTTATAAGGTGTAAATCGTCGATGTAGTGGGGGGCGCTTTGATGTCTTAATGAATTCACTTCTCATTCGTGTGTTGTTCCAACATCGCGCCTCCCTTTCGCGCGCTTTGAAATTTCAGTCGACGCGGAAACGCGCTGCACGCGACTGGTACTTGTACAAAGGGACGCAGTCGACACTCTCGTTCCGCGTCGATGAATCCGACTTTATTTAACGACCGGCGCTTAATCTCCGATTGGGTCTATTTGCGCGGTACGCACGTGCGCCTCGCGAGATTCGAGTCATAGGAGTGCGACCCTCGAATGTAAAGGAAAGAAGTTGCCTGTGCGCTGTGAGTGTGGATATGGCGCAATCGAAGTAGAGCGCGGCGAGTGCTTTTTAATGCAAAATCGTGTACGGTTGTATAGATGGAACGATTGCGCGAGAGGATGATGTTTAAGGCTGTTTACGGCTGTTTGAAGTTTTAATGGGTTTGGGACTTGTCGAGCGATCTGTGCAGAGTCTTGCAGGGTTTGCTAGGATTGGGATATAAACTTGATGGTCTCGTGGAGTTATGAGAGTAGTTTGAGATGTTGAGAATTACTAAGAATATTGGTGTTTTTGAAAATGACGTTTTATATTTTGATCTATTAATTTGAACACCACAAGCAGAAATGAATTTCTAATATGAATTGTTGGTAGTAAATAACAGATGTTTTATAATCAATAAATTATAATAAATATATATAAAAGATATATCTTTTAATATATTAATAAATGGGTCTGTCTGTAAAAATAAGTACAAGTGTCATAGTAACACACGTGAATTAGTACTTAACACGCACTATTGTCTGATTTGACATTACTTGACTAATGCAAAGAACTGTTATAACTGGTTAATGAAGCAAAAGAATTTACATATACATAGTAGTTCTTAAAAAATTAAAGACACTAGCTTAACATTAGATATCACAAATTAAGATGTCCGAATTTAAAGTAAAAAAAAAATGAAGTATAAATTTGCTAAATTCGGATAAAAATTTTAAAAAATTTTCAAAATAGCATATTGTGCAACAAGCGAGGAAAATTAGATTTTTCTAGCGAGGTTAATTTTTGAGCACGAGTAAGAGTCGGGGCGCCTAAAATGCACATAAGTGCTCAAAACCATCATCCGAGTCTGAAAAAGCTACTTTTTCCCTTGTTACACAGTGCTTTTTTAGATAAGAGTATACATCCTTTTTTGTGCACGAGAAAGGAATGGAAAATTAAGAGCATAACAGTGCATTATTTAATTATCAAAAATTTTAAATTATTACAAAATTTCCAAATATTTTCAACATTACTTTACGTTTTCTAAATTTTTGAAAATTAAAATTTTTTTTATTATTTTAATCTACAAAATTTTGATTATTTTCGACTAGCGAGTGGAAAAGCAAATACTATTCTTCCCATTGTATAGAAAAATTCAATTTTCTATTTGTTTTTGATGCACGTAAAAGGGTCTTTTTCATGCACGTGTTGAATATAGTTAAATTATAATAAATCACTGCCGTAATGATTTTTTATATCACAAATACGTATCTATTGGAGCTATTATTTGTCGTAAATATAACTGTACTTCATTAATAATAATTTATATCATCAAAACTGATAAATTATATATAAAAATAAAATCTTTTCTTTAAACGAATCTATACGTATAATTCAGAACAAAAATACATCACTGCGTCAATCTTTCTCCCAATCTACTCTTCCTATCCAGATGAAAAATTTCGCGTGCCAATCTCGTAGCATATACCCATCCCTGGGCACTCCTGGAACTTATCGCCTCGATAAAAAATCAACAAGCACGAATTCATTTACGTGCTCTCTTTCTCGCGGAAAAAGGCGCGCTGCGCACGATAGAATTCATATTCAACTTGTATCAAAGTTGTTAGAAAAATAATCAAAGTTTCCTGGCTCAGACGAGGAAGGGCGCTTATACATATACCTTCGCCCTCGCGCGCGCGCGTCACCAAAGGCAAAAGAGGATGAAGAGCCGCGCGATGAGAAAAAGTATAAAGTCAGACGGAGCGAGTTGGAAAAGAGCTTTGCTCGCGCTTCCTGGGCAGAAAAGCTCGAGACGCGAAAGCAGACTAAATGAAAGAGGCAGGTCCAAGGATTCCTGGGGCCGATATGCTCCCAACGAGACAGAGAGAGAGAGAAGCGAGGGATAGAGAGAGAAAGAGCTAAAGGGATAGACGATATATACACTCGGGGACGAGAGCTTCATTACCGTTTGACAATTATGCGTTAATTTGCACCTAGCGATACTTCAAACGTTTTTATTCATTGCGCGTCGAAGCGAGTTACGAAGAGAGAGCCGGAGAACGAAGTGCCGCGGCTCCTCGCCCAGCTACCGCTCGCTCTCTCTATCTCTACGCCTCTCTATATACGTCCTGCACCCCTTTTTCCAGAGCCCCTCTCCACCGTCACGGCTATATGTACTCGAATATTGCCTCACACGCTCACTCTGCCTGCAGATAAAAAGGAGGGCCAGCAAGAGTTGCGCTAAACTTGCTCCGCTCGCTCTCTCTCTCTGGTGACCGATTACTTTTCAACTTTTATATATTTCCCAGCAGCAGTCCCTCTTGCTCTAGCCAGAGCGCAGGGAGGAAGAGAGAGACTCTCGTCAAAGGGCTTCGCGGATATGATAATCCTAGGAATCTCGCTGAATATGTAACGAGCGTAGCGCGCGACTGTGATTACTTTCGCCGGCTCGTCTTCTTTTTGACGCGCTTCCTCTTCTCTCTCTCGTTTTGCTTCTTTTTTTTTCTCCAAGCTCGGATGTCGCGTCTTCGTAAAGTCGGCAGTGCTGATGTGCATGGAGCTTCTTTTGCCGCCGGCTGCGCGCGCAATCAACGGAATTAATGATGCCCATGGATATGTATGTATTAGCCAGGAAGTTGGGTCACTCGCTGTGCTTGTACACGCGATGATGAACACGCGCGCCTGAAATGTATCTGCGTAATTAGTTTGTGCTCTTCTGATTTCGCATAATCAGGAGGGCCGCGCGCGTTTAGTTAGCGCGCGCACCGCATTAGCGTATTCGTTGAGAGAATCGCAAATCGAAAAGAGTTGATGGCGAGCTTGCAACGAGCTGGTGTGAATTGAAATGAGAGTTTTTGCACTGTCAAGTGTTGATGTAGGATTTTTTTTTTTTGTAAAAATTTTGTAAAAATAAATGTTAAAAATTTTGGAAACCTACATATTTTTCAAAAAATTATCAGTGACTTTCTTGTATTTATTAAAATATAATATGAAGTAATTTACTATTCGATTCTTTTATTGCCAACCGCAATTCATTAAATATTAAATAAAACAATATTTTGCAAGCTAAAACATGTCATTTTATTAATCCAAACCATAATAGTTTCCATCAAACGACAAAATCCATCAGCCCATTGTATTTCACTATCACGCCGATAAAAAAGCCTTTCACTGCACTAGCTACAACTAGCAAAAAAAAAAACCGATCCTGTAATCCTGTTGCTCGGACCATCGTAATCGTAGCAACACAGAACGCCGACGCCGCAACAAAGGAAAGAAAAAAAAATCGGATTTCGGCCGGTCGATTCGCTCCGTGCGGACATGCCGTGTTAGATCCGGGAGACAAAAAGGCGCGATAAATACAGCGGAAAATGGGGAAGAAACGGCGCGCCGCGTAATCTTTTCCGATAGAGGAGTGCGCTGGATTCACTGTAAAAACGTAACAGATTGGAAACCGCATTTGTCCGATAGATGCGATTGTGTGCATGTGTGTATATACGTATACGTGCGTTTGTGTGAACGTTCGCGCTTTGGTAATTTCCAGCGTAGAGAGAGAGAGAAAGAGAGAGAGAAAGAACGTATTAACGTCCCCGCAGGGCGGACGCGCTATTAACTAATGCCACCCCTGGTCGGTGAGCGCCATACGCGCACCACGGCTATATACCCATCCGCGCCATGATAGAACAGGCGCGCAAACGGGACAGTTTAAGCCTTGATATATCACCCGGCGACACTCCCAACTTCTGTCGCGAGCTTCTCTCTCTCTCTGTCTCTCTTTTTTTTCTCGCTTTTTGCCGGCACTGCCGCTGCTGTTCTACTGTTGTGTCGGGCTGACCATATGTCCACACGCCGGGGCTAGCCCGCGCGCGCTGGCGCACTCCCGAAACTTCAACCGCGTACTCGCGCGCGCGCGCGCGCTTTACACTTTGCACGACGACTACCGACCTACTTGCAAATTAATGACTCTTTCTTCCTGCGCGACACTGCGGCTCTCGCCGGCACTGTTGCAGCCGAGCTGCGGATTTAATTTTACTTGGCTTGTTTCGCTAATGAAAACGAGTTTTACTTTTGTTTCGTGCATCTTGCGCTTTTGTTTGGCGGAATAAATTATTTTATTGGCCGGTGCGGCGAGTGTTTTTGTTGGAGGTTTGTTGGAAATAGAATGAGCGATTGGAAGAGAGCATTTAAATGTTATTGTTATTTAAATTTTGTTAAATGAATTAATTTAGATTTTATTAGATTAAACTTTTATTATTAAGTTAAAAAACCACTCTTTAGAATTTAATATAGTAGCCGGTTTACTTAAGTAGAACAAGATGATCGAAAAAAGCGAACATTATAATAACTGTATAAAATCTGCAAAATATTTGAATCCTAATCACTTATATAAATAAAATTTTTTTTCTTGCATTTGTAATACATCAGATTTTTCTTAAAACTGGTAAAATACCATAAATACAAAACCTAAAACATTCTCATTTTCCGTACAAGTCTCTTGCCTGCCCTAATCTACACAATCACACTACTTCAACCCAATAAAACAATTAATTCAAACTATTTACGAAATACACCACGAAGCCAACCATCCCAAATTAGAAAACTCGGCAGGAATCCCGAGCGTAAATAATCGCATCCATTCTACACAACGGCACTTCCGAACGTCCTAATAAACTTCTTTGCCTATACGCGCACTTACATACGGACAAATTCGAACGGCAGGGGGCCAAGCGGCGCAACACCGCAGTCCTCGCCCTCGACGATGCACGCGCAGGCAAAGTGCGACTCGTCCCATTTTCTCTCGCCTACGTATATAATAACAAATGACGCCACATGTTCGCTCATCTTGACTCTATACGAGGGGTGGGACACGCGCGCGCGCGGGGGCAATTTTAGAGTTTGGGGCCCGCGCGAGGAAGACGTTTTCTCTGTGTAACAGCCGCTTGGGGACCATTCGCGCAAAAGCGAGCGCAGCGCCCTCGTGGTCGCGCTCGCTTAGGCGGTTAATGGCACCTTATGCACCCCAGGCTATTGTTAGGCTCGGCTAATTGCTTATATACGTTGCGCGTAAGCGCTTTTGTCGCTGGATGCTTATTTGGGGCTTTTAAGGGTTTTTGAGATGGAGGATTGACGTGATTTTTGGTTGGGTGGGGAGTTTGAAGATCGAGATTTCTTTGGTTTGGAATGTGACAGGCTTAAAGGAAGGTTAATACTACGGTGTGCGATACATTTCGATATCTGATTATAGGTTTGATAATTAGATTAATGATTTCATGGCAGATGTGACTACCTGCATAAGTCAAATGCATTATTTACCTCGATTACTACGATAAGAACTAATTAAATTCTTATAATTAAAAATCTTTTTAAATTTGTGCATAAAACGTGATTTCTTCATTCAGAAAAAAATGTAATCATAGCAATAAAAGTTTAATTGATTCAATAAAGGTTTCATTGATTAAATTAAAAATTTAGTTGATTCAATTAAGCCATCCAA
>UELX01001481.1:0-43247 GCA_900480035.1 Eupelmus urozonus | reverse complement strand
TAGGCCCTTTTCCATGCCTAAAATTGGTAGAGAAAGTTGAGCATTTCGAGCGTATTTTATAAGACAGGGCGGAAATGCCCTCAGTCATTATTATATTATTATGAAGATTGAGTAAATTTATTGTTTGTGTGGTGAAAGTTTCAAAAATAAAAAGACTTGATTGATCTCCGCGAAATATCCGTGTTTATTAATTTTGCGAATTACGTCCGAAACGTCGGTAAATTAATAAACACGGATAGTTTGTTTGCAGATACGAACCAAGTCTTTTTATTTTTGATAAATTATTATGATTGAAAGCTTTATTTGAAATATCGGGAAGAAATCAAAATTTAGTTTTGGCATTTTAAATTCTTATTTTTTATTTTCACAAATTATAAAGTGAGATTTTACAGATTTTCAATTCAATATAATTATTTTAATATTCCCTGCACACCTTAATTCTGTACTAAAAATATGACTTATAAAAGGTAAGAATTGCAAACAATTGTAACAATATATTGTATAGCTTTGTCTTACTAACTAGTTGCATAATGTACAATTCCAACACCTTCAGCTCATGTTGTACATTATGAATATTTATAAAAACGTAATATTAAATATTCAAATACAAACATAGAACTACTTTCTCTTGGTAAAAATTTTTGAGCCGAAGATGTTTTTTTTTCAATGCGCATTAATAATTGCTCACTTGTACTAAGGTGGTCGCAATTATATTTTAAAGCGCTTGCAAGTTTTTTATCCGTGATCAGTCTTGAAATACAGTATTTATAAATTGGTATTATTTATTAAGAACCACAATGGCAACTAGTGATAATTTATAATTATATTGAGTATAAAATCCAAAAATTACAACAAAAGAGGTATATATAAGATAAACTTTTATTACTGCAGTTTACTGTAAAAATATGTTTTCATTATCAAATGCAGAATGTTTTAGATTTTTAGGTATTTTAAGTCAAGTCCAAATACTCTTCATGCGTAATTAAATCCTAAAAGTAATTTATAAATTTCGAGAATAATTGTAACTCTCAGATTTTATGGCTAACAAGTTCTCAATTTCTTCATATTTGTTTGTTATAAATTTTAATATTTATTAACGACACTCTTAAAAATTAAGTTTTTTCTTTTGCATAAGGCTTTCAGTAGTGAATGGTGAGTTTTGAAGTAAAAAATATTGTGTTCACTGAATTATTTTCTTTTTTATAAAAATATAACTACACCTAAAATATTGGTAATACCAAGTACTTTGTACTTTTATATATTGTAATTATTAAATAAAATTTTTAATATTACTATTTCTAATATAATTCATATAATTCATGAATTTTATATTTAATTGAAAAAATAAATTAATTTGTTACAATAAAATAAAGAAGAAACTTAATTTTATTGCCTAATTTAAAATAAAGATTTAGAGAGCATTTTAATTTTATGTAATATTTTTTTATAAACTTCAATTATTTATTTAATCCATTACTACCTACTTTTTTTGTAGACTTTACATTAAGAGTAAATATGCTTTAATATTTTCCTTGTTGTAAATTTTTACCACAAACTCCCATTGTTCCAGAAAGGAATATTTAGCTATTTATAATAATTATTTAAATTACAAGTTTAAATTTTCTATAAACAACTAATAATAAAATTTTATATTATAATTATCTGGTAAACGAAGTTATACTCTTCTTTTATACATAAAATATTTATAAATCAACAATAATTTCATAATATTATCATTGAATTAATGATTGCGCTGATAAGTAACATTTTTTTTTATTGTCGCATTTTAATAATAAATCTTTTTATTAATGTCGGCGTGTAAAATGATATATGTGTAAAATGATGTTTCTGAGAACGACTTATGATTCATTATTGATGAATTTAATAATTCTTAAATATTAAGCACCATTTTTCAGCTCGTAAAAACATCTTAAAGTAAACAACATTAATAATAATCGCCAGGTTTCTACGCCAAAAAGTATCATCGAAGAAAAGATCATCCCCTAAAAATACTAAATAACAACACGCGAACAAGATATTTTATAATCGTCGGCATAAGTAAAATAGAAGGTCTCTTTTGGCAAGTACAGGCGGAAGCAAATTTTAACTAAGTTCTTTTATAAGTTACCAAAGTCTTCCGTGAAATAAAAAGAAATGTTGACAAAAATTGACTGGCCTAGTTTTAGCATGGCAAGAAATTACATATAACAAGGTCTTCTAACTTTTAAAAATGAATTTAAATTCATACACTTTTAATGATTCCGGCAAAAAGCGCACAATCAATAGAAATCACGAAAAGGTTTACAAAACAGTAAATGAAACAGAACATTAGCTAATCTGTGAAAATTCCTTTTCCCAAAGCTTCATTCATTTTCTAAAAATGATATTAAGTTAATATGGCAACGTCTTAAAACAGTAACTATTACCACAATGTCGAGCTACACCCTCATCCTATTTACAATAGAAATAAACATATGGTAAAACTTAGTTAACGCAATAAAAATCTCGCACATGAGAAAAGGCGCATTGACATTATCATTGCGTCATTCAAGATCCATCTACGTATCGAACTGTACATCAACAAATCGTCTAGTTACGTTTACCATAGGTCGCGTTTTAATAATTTCACTATATAACCTACCTGTTAAACGTCTATAATCTCAAAACGCCCAACAATCTCGTCGATGCACCCTCTCATTTGCTTCGCGCCCTCTTGTACTCATTCTCACAGCACTCCCACATTCGCACTCACGCGTACACACACAGAAGTTTTAGTTTCTCACAAAAACGCGTTGCAGCACGTTGTTAAAAAATCACATGAAAAGATCGGTCTTGGAGGTGATCTTCTTGATGGCGGGCAGTATGCGTATGGCGGTGTACTGCCCGTAGCCAAGCGGTATCCTCAGGTCGGCACTGTCGCGCCTTTCCTTGTCGGCTGCGAGTTCGTTGTCCTGCTGCTGCTCCTGCTGCACGATTATCAGAGTGCGCACCAGGGACCAGCAGATCGTCGAGGCTCCGGACACTATCAGCAGGATCACCATCACCAGCTGGACCACTGGGCCGATGTTCACGGCGAGTTTCAGGAGGAACATCAGGTCGGCAGGCAGTTCGGGGATGAACTGGAACGAAAGAAAGGTTTAATTTTTTGTTGTAATATATAGAATTTTGAGGTTTAGTGATAAGCGAAATGTCTTTTACGTGGCCGTGGGTGTATTGTAGTGGTTACTTTTTTCCCGAAAAACGCGTATAAAGTGGCTTATTATTCCCTAGATTCTCGAGGAGGAAAATAATGAGCCATTATTCCCCTGATAGTATTTTTATTAAAAAAAAAAGAAGAAATATTATTGTAAAAAAGGTCGCGCGCTTTTCAAAACAAATATAAGTGGCCATATATAAGATGGGAATAAAGTACTATATATACACCTTGGAAGTAAAGTCAGATTGTTCCCTTGAATGATTACTATACAACAAATCACCCTCGAGAGTAATATACGACTTTATTCCCTTAGTGCATAATGTACTATTATTTTATTTTTATATGGCACTGAGATAGTGAGAGAGTGAAAAGTTATATAAAGTTATTGGAACTGGTTATACTAGTTAAATATATTTCCAAGCGTTTTATATATTTTACCATTTTCAATAGATTAATTTATAAAAATACTTTGGCCGTCTGTCCACGTTTGTATACATTGTAGCTTCAAATACAAGTTTTTGCGTAATTACACGTAACGATTACGATATGCATATGCATAATTGCATAAACTATTCCAACATAAGCGTAACTTCAAGATCCAAAGAGCAATACTACCTATAATTTCAAGCGGTGATATTGCAAACTTTGTCTACTTACATTAAGAAAATGAAGTAAAAAAATTAAAGAACGAACTTCGCCGACCGTCAGCTATGAAAAAAAGGACGAACGTACCAGTATTTCTATACATATTTACACGTACACACCGGACGATGATTTCATAAAACTTAATAAACACTTATATTGCTTTCGGAGCAACTATTTATCCAAGTTCTAGCTTGCGCAGAAGCATCGATGCGAAGGATTTCGCAGAAATCGCGCCTAGCTGTAAAAAGCGTCGATATGTATACTCACGAGATCGGTCCAGAAAAGCGGAATGGTCAGGTTGTTGAAAGGCATGATCTTGGAGCTGTAGTAGGTCTCTCTCATCAGGAGATTCGTTTGCAGCCTCGAGTGCACGTACATCGGGATTCCGATGGTCTGTGGAAATAAGAGGCAAGGATTATCTTTGGGTTATCATTAAATCTGATTTATTATGGACAGCGCACGTGAGCCTCGAGATCTCTTTGATAAGATTGCGGAGACGAGAGACTTTTTTCTAATCGTGAGATCCTCGTTTTTTCATTCCTCTTTTTATCGACTTTTCTCATTGGCACGAATATATATTTTTTTCTCTTAAATAAACAAGTTTCTAAGTGTTACAATCGTTCCGAAGAAAGAAAAGAAATATTTTCAAATTCTAGGCCGTAAATATCTAAAATCATATCGCGCCAATCTCGTTATCAAATTGTAATCTCTGCAACTATAAAATCTCAACTTGCTCATACTGCTCACGTGAATGTACAGATACAAAAACATACCGGCTGCAGAAGAACGACGGAACTGTGCTTCTCCGGGTCAGGATTCAAGCCTTCGATGCGATCGGCCAGCGTTGGATCGGCGTTGAGGAAGTGAGGTAACGACGCAGCTGCGGGGATATCTGCAAGAGAATTTTAACGAATTTTAGTTTAGATGTGTGTGCATTTTACGTAACTCGCGCGCCGTCATTACTTTCTATGTATATAAAATATATTATACGTGCAATTAGATTGATGGTTTAATAAGAAGTTTAAGGGTCCTTTCAACGAAACGCAGCGGCAATATATAAATAGCCGCGTGGATAATTAATCAGCTAAAATTATCCTTCGGCTCAATAATACCGATTTATTTGCCGGTGTTTTGAATGATGTAATGCGCGTAAGGTAAAGGTGAAATAACCGATGACCGGACCGCACCGCCAAGTATCAATTATACACCGCGCGTGCCATTAAGTCTTTACAAAATACACTCGCGTCTGCGCAACCATCAATTAAATTCACAAACGACAATGCCAACTTTTTATACTTCGGTCGAGTTAATCATAAAACGATCATATTGTCAATAATAGCGCCTTCTAATAATACCTCAGCCAAGCAGAAATATGCATATAAAAAATCGGAAACGCATCGGCTACCTCTACTTAACTACCAACTTTCTCATATTTATTACCCTTCTCGCAAGCGTCGCTAAACATACAAACTTTACCGTTGATACAAATTATTATTTCAAGTTTTCAAAAAAAAAAAAAAACGTACTGGTCACGCAACCGGATACCACAAGCGCAATCTCCGCAAATCGCGCTTTACTCTTTCTCCTCGGATTCATTTGCATGCAAATTCGTGAAGGAAAAGCAAACGGAATCTCGTCCTGATGAGGCGCGCGCGCGATGATCGGAAGAATGTAATTGGAGAGAAAGAGAGGAGAAGAGTAGAGGAATGCCGCGCGACCTGTACGTGTGCCGATCTCTTTCCACAGGAAAGGTTTTCCTGCATTTTTCATTATTTTTTGGTTAAATTGTTGCAAAAGGTTTGGATAGGTCCGGTGACAAAAACCGGAAAGTTTGTGTAAAAATTTTTTAAGGCTCTTTCTTTTTCTTTTCATAATCTGCCGGGATTTTTGTAGTAGTGTTTGAGCATTTTTAAGCGCGTTAATCAGGGTAGACCCCCTGGGTATGTAAACAAGGATGCAATGAGGAAAAATTTTACCTGGGAGCTTCCTTCTTTATTTTAATTCGCATCGAAATGGCACGGAGGCTTATACACCGTTCAAGTTTTTGATTTTTATTTTGTTATATTTTTTTGGAAGCATTGAATGTATGATTTGTATTAATTTTTTTCTGGAATAAAATCTTGACTTTCCGTTATAAGCACCTTTCCTTTTATAGTGATGCTTTGGCGCTTAGTATATATACACTTCGAAGTTTTATCGCTATTTTCATATTTGTCTTTTTCTCATATCTGCTTTAAAGAAAGTGTTACATTTAATTTTAAGTTCACATTTTTCAATAGTAATCAAGGATCATCAAGAATCGAGACGAAAGTTAAAACCTATTTTAGCAATTAATTACGTCCCTTCTATATATGTATAACTCAAATTTATTGGTTTATAATATTGCGAAAAATGTTATGTAGTAATCAAAATGTTATACTAAAAATGTTATCTTAACTTTTTTTTCAATAATTATATAAAACTTTGATTTATCGCATTATTTGTACATTTGCAAACACACGTAAAACAATTTTTTAAAGAAACCTTTATCATGTTTATAAAAAAAAAAATATAAATGTGAAGCTTTGTCACTTGCACAAACTCAACAAGTCGCATGCACGTAGACAGTTTGCCCCAGATGCTCATGGCGCGTAAAGTTCAAGTTCTGATATTTCACGCTAAATCCTTCATGCACTTGTGCAATCCTGGTTTTCGCTCTGCTTCTCGTCGATAAAAGTTAGTTTTGTCGAAAAATTGATATTACATGAATTTTATATTTTTATACTTTTTTATAATGCAAAAACTTCACTACTTTTTTACTTGAAATACTTTATTTTTTTTTAAATAATGACTATTAATAAAATTTTGATAGCTTTAACACGCGTAAAGAAGGTATCTTCTTACTTAAACCCATAACTTTTTCTTAAATAATTATGATATATATTAATACTTTTTAAATGTTTTTAAGATTTACACCAAGTTTTAAGTTACCTTTTCAAACTAGTTACACTGCAAACTTGTTCCATTACAAAAAACTCTGGCACGTGAATTAAACGTTTTGAAAAAATAACTAGTTTGACATATATTGTAATAATATACTGTTTTCATTTTTAGAACTTTTTATAGATACATTATTTTTTTGATCTATTAAAATATGAAAATATTCGAACGAATCAATAAGGAAGAGTTTTTATTGAGATTCAAGGATGACAATTTTTTGTGACCCAACAATTATTAGCAAAGATCAGTTATGATAATAAAATTTTTATTTCATATCATTTAAAATTTCCAACGCTATAGCTTGTGAACTAAAAAGGTAAACTTATTGAGGACAAATTAATGCATGAAAGTTTAATGTACGAATAAGTATCTTTGCTCGACACCATATATAGTCTGAAACTCTTCCCAGAAAAACACTTAGTACTGTGTATCTTAAACTTCAGTTTTTTAAATCGGATTTTCACGTTTGAACGACGCAACCATTATTTTCTTTACAAAAACATTACGAATAGTCTACATTACTACATTACATTGAATATTAATAGGCGTCAAAATCTTTCTAACCAACTAGAATTTGACCCTCTCCCTCCATAAAACAGAAATTAAAAAAAGACTACGGTTAATCAGCTAATCGTCTCAAAACTAAAAAAATTAAAAGAAATTACTCACTGTAGTAACAAGGCGTGAGATCCATGAGTCCGCGTTTCAAACACTGTTTCTTGTTCAGACAGAAGCAGTCGTTTTCGGGATTCTGCTCGGGTGGATCGGCGAAGTCATCAGGAATGGAATATTGATATGCAGGCAGACTCTCCCTCGTGACCTTTTTCTTGAAAACAATGGGGACAGGTCGACAGAAAGCTTTACGGAACACTCGGAATACGGTGCGAGTGTCCATATGATTGGGAAAGACGGTGCCCTCGGTAGACCCCTGCAGCCTATTACATTTGGTGTTCCTAAAGGATTCGAAAAGACGTTTTTAGTAGGGCGAAATTTCTTTGTGACTTTACGTAAGTAAGTTATTGTGATTCTGATGCAATCAAGTTTTAAACGTTAAAAGTGTTTCGCAAAACGGCGTCTTTGGTTACGGTGAGTTTTATTAATAAAGGAAAACAAGTAAAGCTTTGACAAAATAAAAGATGTAAGTAAAATAATATAATGTAACTTAATTTAATGTTATAATTTTAAGATTTTCCGTTTAAATATAAATTTGAATTTTATTATTAATTGAAAAATCGAGGTGAATAATTAATTACCCATCTTTAATATCTTGTTTTATTACTGCAAAAAATGATGTAGTTAATAATGACGGAAATATAGCGTATATCAGTTTTTACGATTCAAGTTACTAACACTTTTTCTGACTATATGAAAATCTGTGTCATTTAAAAAAAGTATTTTTCTAGAAATATATTGCAAATATTTTCCTTCTTAAAATTTCCTAGATGAAATTAAATCCTTCTAATTAAAATACTTTGCGCTTTAACGTTTTAATGAAGAAGATAAAAAATGAACTCACTCTGGCCTGGTTTCATTTCCCTCCGCTTGTACATATCCCCATTGTGGGAGCCCTGGATTGCCATTCATCGATTCGAGGCTCAAGTATCTTCCCTTTTCCTCAACCATATCCGCATTATGTTTTACGTTCATATTATATAAATTTTCACCTTCGTCGTACATCTGAAAAATATATAAATTTTCATTACTTTCTTGATCAAAAAAATTCAATAGTCCGAGTTCACAAAAATTGTACTTGTTGAAAAATTTTGAAATTTAAATTTCCAGGAATATTAAAAATAATATTATTTGTGATAATTTTATGAATGAGCATCTCTTTAACATGAACCAGTAAACAAATCGTATTCTAATTATCAATCTTATACACGTGCAAGGCGAACACGAGAGTGCCTTTGCATAAATCAACGATCGTAATTCAAAGTAACAAAAAAAATGAAAATAAAGAGAGTGATCGTAATGAACCCAAGTTGGCATTGACATTTTCCTTATCGATACAAAGACGGAAGAAACAATTTTATATATGCACATTTATGGGTATTATACATAAGCTGAGAATAATAACCGCAAGCAATGATATTATGCAACTCTGGCGCCTCTTCTAACAATCGAAACGTAAGCGATTATTATAGAACTTATCGTTTTCTGATGTATTTTCAATGATCATTTACGCCGTCACTAGATCGGACGAAATCTCGCGGATCTACAAAACAATAATTTTTTACACTAAATTTTCCCTGTAGATTCGAGAAGTATTTCAAGAATGAAGGAATTTCGTAACTTTCTATAAATTACGCACGATGATGATAATAGGCTACTTCCATGTTTATGTTATGATAAGAGAAAAGAAAAAAAATTAGTCTAAGGGATTCATCGACTTACAATAGAATTTTTCAATTATTATCGAACTTTCAAATATAAATAAAACATTTTTCTAAAGAGCAGGTTATTTGATAATTTTAAGAAAGTCTTTAATAATTCTAAGTTACACTATCGCTCAACAGTATTTTAAAAAGTTAAAAACAAGATCATTGAAACTACAATTTCCACGTCAGCAATTTTTCTGTAATTGCACTTCTAATTAAATACTTGATCTGCTAACATTCACTATCGCTTTGATTTTTCCATTAATCTTTAGCACATTTATTAACGCGTTTTATCTTTTTTTGCATTTAATAAAGCCTGCGACATGTCACGCGGTGAAAGGATCAGCGAGTTACGAAAAGAGTCAAATTGGCTCGTCAACTAGAAAGAGACATTTTCCTTCAAATTGTACGTAGAACTTTAACAGAATAAATTTTAAATGCTCATTGAAATTTGTTAAAGATGCTAATATTCTTTTTATACAGTTATCCTCTATTAATTAGTTCCGAATTTTGATTTCTCCTGACACTGTTTAGTCCGTCATGTTCGTTTACGGTTAAAGCCTAAGGCTGCGTGACGATTTTTTTTATTACACAATTTTGAAAGGTCGATTTGTTGGTAACATGCGGAAATTAAATCAGGGTTTAACCAGATTATAAAACAGAAAACAAAAAAATAAAATTTCACTCAAACTACAGAAAAATTAACTATGATAATTAAGTTTTATTAAACGTTGAGTAAAATTCCCACAAAGTCTTGTAATTGTAAGTTAGAGTTTGAATGTTTAGATTATGTAACTTCGATTTTTACCAAATAAGATTTTTTAACTTTTACATAAACAGTAAACTTACCCTGTCCATCAGGCCGAACTTATGGAAATTGATGTAACTTGGAACTACAGTACCAGCAAGATTCACTAAGGAATCATCGTAACCCCACAAATAATCGTAAATAGTAAGATTCAGTATAGGCTTAGCATCCAGGAAATTTGCTAGCTGAATGAGTGGATAATTCACCACGAAACCGGCTTCGCTAAGCGCCGACGAGACACCCTGAAAATTGATGTTGCAATTAATTTATATCATACTTCTGTTTACGCATGTAAAATAATTCACTAAATTTAGTAAAGTTTGTTTTGTTTGTTTCGAGAATAAAGCATGTATAAACATGTCGATCTTTCTATAAACGATGAAGATTCTGAAAAGCATTTCACCAACTTTTTCCTAAAAACTTTTATTGCATACAGGAGCCATGTAATTTCCCGCCATAATTCTTGTTACAAAACGAATAGAAACTTGTTACACCGCTGGTTTTACTGGCAATAAAAGAGAACACCCGTTCAATTCATCAATAACAATAATGTTTTTATTGAATATATTCTAAAATATATGTTTAGGCATTATTTGAGAAAGATAATTTCTTCACATTACAAAAAAATAATAATAGCCAAAGAATTTTTAATAACTTTTTCATTTTATTAAATGTACTATTTATAAACCATAGGACACATTTCTGTCGACTGATTTGAATTATTTAATTTTATTCGAAATTGTAAAAGTAAATTTTAAATTGTCAAATATTTTCATGTCTAAAATATATTCAAGAAATCAGGTTTAATTAGTAGTTTGATCATGAAAAGACACTTCACTATAAACTTAAAAAATTTAAAGGAATGCAGTTATAAAAATTTAGTCACCTTCAATAACCTTCATTAATATAAAAAGTAGAAAACTAGTTTCACTGGATTCTTAGTCAAACGATTATAGGTAAGTACAGAATATTGAGCTAATGCAAGTATAGATTTTAACTGAAATATTAGAAAAATTGTAATTTTTCTATATGTATAAGGGTATATTATCAAAAATTGATTGTTATTACTTCATTATTTAAATATTATTTATTGATGCTTAATTTTTCTTTCAGATACTGAAACTTACCGCATCTTTTAAATGTTAAAACTTTTTAATTATAATAACAATAACTTCTTTTCTCAAATACCCCTGACAAGAAAAATACTTCAGATTCAGTAAAAAAAAATGTGTACCGCCATGAAAAAAATTGTAGATATTTTGTTTTAAAAATGATAATCGAATCCCCTTTATAAACTCTTTATAAACCTCTTTTATATTCTCCTTTATAATCCGATTTTAACCAAGAGAGAAACGTTCGTTGAAGTTACAACTTAACTGTTTCAGCTTTAAAATTTGAAGAAAGAAATGGAAAAAAGTGTGAGCTTTGTTTAAAAAATTTTCAATTTTATTATGAAGTTTGGAAAATACAACAGTAGTGTTTAAAAAAGATTTACAATTAAAAAAAACTATTAATCGTTATAATCAAATTATTACCATCTCATTAACAGATTTTTCTTACGATTGGTGACTACTGCAATAGATTTGCAGTGGTTTTTACCAAAGTCATAAAATTTTTTAACTGAATCTGAACTACTCATCTAGTGAGTAATATATGACAATTCTAAACGCCTAATTAATATTAATTGTGGCAAAATCTACTGAATCATATCATTATTGATTTTCGATAATGAAATTATTGATATACGTACTTTAAACAAAAATAAGTGATTTGTTTTATATTAATCCATTTCCTTACACATATTTTTTGTGAGTGCGTAAAATAATTTATTTCATTATCCTATAATAACGTGAGATATTGAACTCCGTCGTATAAATAACACTTTAATGTCATCTTAAATTAAGATCATCGTTAATAAGTAATCAATTGAATAGTTTACCTTGATATATTCATTTTTACAGATAAACAGGTTCGAGAACATAAATCTTTTATGAATTATTAAAACTATTTTTTATTTTTAGCATTTTGAACCTATATATGTAGGGTAAAGTGAGGTAAATCCGACCGGATGCGGGTAAACCCGATCTCCCTCTATTTGTGAGAAACAGCAAAGCGGAGCGATTTCGCATTAGTGTTACCATATAGAACATTCGAAATAATGAAAATGTCACCTTGACAGCTTTACCGCATTTGACATTTAGACGCTCAAAAGACACCTTATTAAATAAAACGATCGCAAAAAAATGATAAGTGATTTTTGCAGTGCATTTTGTGACCTATTCAGTTTACGTATCGTTTTTGTTCGAAATTTCGTGTAAATTGTTTCTATGTGTGTTAAATGAAAAATGCCAAAAAAATGGGCTTTTCAAAAAAACTATTGATGGTATAAAAAAAATACTTTGCAAAAAGTTGTTCCTTTATATTACCTTTAATTTAACGTATAAATCATTAAGATCCGACCTCGGATAAGCGTTTTATAGCCAAAAGAAATTACCAGGTCGGATTTACCCCACCTTACCATACTAATTTTTTAACGCTCTTTATGTTTCGGTATACATTGCTTTGATAAAAAGCTTTATACGAAATATCATTCGCATTGTTAAAAGTTATTAATTATTAATTAGAACATAAAATATTATTATCGACCTCAAGAACATATTCATGACAAACTATCATTAGCATTATTATTTTTTTAAAATACATCGACATTCGGAAAAAAATCCTGTCCGATGTTTTCCTGGATTTTAACGAACCCAACGACAGGTCAAAGTACTTTACGCGCTTCAAAGATTGATGAAATCGCAAAACCGTTTTGTGATTCATTCAAATGTCTAAACTAGTAAATCATCACTTTTAAAGAATTCCTACGTAACATTCTCAATAATAAGGATAAATCTCAAAAACTGACAACACGATCATTTTTCGTAAATTTTAAAATTTACATGTTCATAAGTAATTGACAATAGAAACTTATGAATTTTCATCATTTCGCATACCTAGGGACGGAAGTAGAAAAACGGTTCTTTCCATTACAACGTCAATCATGAAAGAAATATCAGAAAAAAGATATGACGCGCGCGCATCGAGAATGCAAATTTGAGTTTGCTTTTGATGACGCACTTTTTATGGGACGCTTTCAAGTACCGAGATGAGCGCACGTGAAATTCGTGTCACACTTTGTACATCGCGAGCTATTAACATAATCGGGCGTGGATAATGCTAATGTTAACGAAAGCGAACTTCTCTTTTCTCCTACAAATCGTTTGGAAAGACTGTCCTACATATTTTATGGCTCTCTAGAGTGAAATCAAAATCTTGTAAAATACTTTTATTTTCGAATAATTAACGTTTAGCTATAACTTGTAAAGAAAAAATTTGAATAACTTCAAAAAATCGTGATAATTTCCTTCTCTGATTATGTTTTGGGCTTCTCTTCGTGTTTGAACTCAGCCTAGAAAATGTAGAAGTTCTTTTATTTTGAGCATCATCAAGAAAGTGAAAACGTATCAATTAATTAAATTCCCGTTTCTCAAATAATACATAAATACAAAATTTTTAAGTACTATATTTATGATTCGAAATTCGCATAAAATTTCTTTAGATGACTTCTAGAAACAAATGATATAAAAGCATGATTCTACTTTAATTTCACAGCAATTTTATTCTCAAAAATATCATAAATAATTTTGCATTACATTATCCTATTTATATTCAGTTGCAATGTAGCTATATTAACTCCTTTTAAAATAATATTCATGCCTCTCTGCCAGTTAGTAACACTAAATTATTTGGCAATTTGTTGGAAATCAATATAGTCAAATTATAATAATATAAAATAATTGTTCGTCGAATTCTCAGAATCAAGGCCTTATAAGATTCAAATTAAAATATTTTCCTATATCATTTAGTACCAAAAAATACATCGAGAAGTCTCACAATAATCCATAATCTGGAGATTGAATCTTTTATTGTTAGCTGGTAACAACTCGTTTTCTCTCCATATCGTAAGATGCGCAAATCAATTTCATTTTCTGATAGAAAGAAGAATAAAGAAACAATTTCAATAGTTATATTTGTTTCTTTAAGCTATTTTCTTATACTATTTATGAAAATTACTTTTGATTTTCATTTAAAGGATTTTTTAATGAAAAAAATGAAAAATTACATAGGAAATCTTGTATCACCGGTTCGTCATTAACATCAAAATGATCAATTATGACACTTTTTCAATTAAACTTTTAATGAAGTCTTTTCAATCAACGTGAACATTAATCGGTCTCGTCTAAACATACAATCTTTTCATGTACTTATTTTACCTCGAGCAAACATCGATTAACATTGGAATTTTTTTAGAAAATTTTTTTCTTTCTAATACTTAACCTATTTATATGAAAGTCATGAGGTGTTAATGGTATCACGTTATAGTTTAAAAAATACTAAATGTATTTCAATTTTTCTGACTATAGCAGCTTTTTTTACTCCAACTAGACTTTTTTATTGAAAAGGAAAATCTTACCTTTCTGCAAAATCATAGCCACTGGCTGCGTTCAATTTTAATACATTAAAAAGGTGAAAAAAGAATATTATCCACAAATTACCAAGCTCCTGTGCAATTACAAACTAAACGCTGTTAATGCACACAATCAATCTATCATTTCCCCGTTGTCACGCGATGCCTTGCCGATACACGTGCTTCCTGAAACGCGACGCGAGTTTATGGCTCGTGTCACATCGCTATAATCATCCTGCGCGATTCTCATAAATCGGCAAACAAATAGCCGAATTTCGGCTAAAGCCAAATTCTGCGGCATTTGAGGTCGAAATTCGGAGATTGAATGACTGATTTATCGTGGGATATTGTGCGAAATTTGAATATTATGTTAATTAATGGAAAGTTGTAAGCATGCTTATACTTACGAGCAGCGGGATGTTCGGGACCATAACGCGCTGTTTCTCGGGATCGCCGACCGATTTTTCTGGCCTGAAGATAACTTGCCGTTTGGGGATGTACGATAAAGTTCCATTCTCGTTCCACGTTATGTTTTGATTTTCCAATATTTCTCTGCGGAAAATGAAAATTAAAATACGTTAAAATTATTAGGATATTGAGGTTTCATTAAAAAATGTATATACAATGAATAAATTTCTAATATTAAACTGTAATTTTTCAAAAATTTTTGACAAAATTTAAAGTCAATTCTAAATAAAAATTAATATTTTATCGATTCTGATAAAAACTTTTCTGTGTTATAGTCTTAAAAATAGTGATTGAATTGATAGTGTCAAATATATATTTAGATCATTCACAAAATACGAACATATCTTTTTGAAAATACGGCTAGATACATATAAGGGAAAAAATTTTCACCCTCGCTTTCTTCAGGCGCAAAAACATCCACGCGATGTTAAAATCACTTTCTCGTACTATAGTATATCGAAATTCCAAATAATTTTCAACAGAATTAAATAACCTCGGTTAAAAACACGCGTGTAGTCTGCTAACATTTTTTGCCTATTACTAAATTGTCTGTGAAATTAACAGACAAAATCTGTCAATTTCTATATGTATGTTCAATGTCTGTTAAAAGTAACAGACATTCTGTCTGTAATTCGTTTTTAACAGACTTGTCTGTTAATATTTCTAACCGTGACAAATTATTAGCAATAAATATCGGCCCAGTGTTAAATTTAAAAAAAATCTTTTTACACTGCGACCTTAAAAAGAGCAATGTCACGCATTCAAATTGAAAATCTCACGCTCTATATTATGTGCATGTCAAAATGAAAATAAAAAGACTTACTGATAGACGTAAGGGCCGATTTCTTCGACCTTGAGTTTTGTGTCCTCGCCGTTAAGAAATGCTTCGGAGTTGGTTATGTTAAATATATACACGTTGATATAAACGTCAATTGGCGGCTTCTTCCACAATGAGAAAACCAGCGAGTTCGGCGACATTACCAGTTTCTGTAAATGTTGGGAGGCAAAAAAATCGTGTTATAATAAGAGCGTTTAAACGGTCCCTCGAGACTGGTTGGATAATCGATTGACCTACTGAAAGTTTCCTTAATGGCACACTTGAAGTGAGACATTGTAATTTTTTTGCTTGACAGCTTTATTGTATTGTGTAATGAAGGTTTTCAGCTTCAATATTATGTTCACCGGTGAGAATAATAAGAAATGGACTTTAAATTTAGTACCTGGAAGGTACTAAAGGTTGGTCCATCTACTAATTAGCTTACGTATTCAAAAATACAAATTACCAACGATTTTATCTCAAAAAGTTATTATTTCAAAAAAGTGATCTACATTTTTTATGTATAGTGATTACTCCAAAAAAAATCAGTTTCATATTTTATGTGAATTTTTTTTTGTGCTCTTTAAATCATAAAAATGAAGGGTACATTCATGCGATTATTGTGCCATAATAAATTGTACAAATAATCACTTAAAAACAAATTAAGAAGGATTGCAACATTGTTCAATTACACTTACGTATTGTACGACCATTTTAACGGGATCAATTATGTAAATGATGAAACCCATGAGGCTTAAGACGATGCCCACCATAAATAGTACGACACATTCTGAAAAAAATAAAAAATTTACATTTAAATAAATTGATTTTCAAAATACATAATATTTTATACACACACCACATACATAAAGCATCTATAATCGTACAATATCTATTAATAACCTTAACATCTCTTGAATTTAATTTCATTAAATCTGCACTAATTGAGTCCCTCAATCAATATCGGTAATCTACTGTCACCATCGCGCACCCGACTCGTCTAAAAAAACTGCAAACGTATCAGTCTCCCCTCAAAAATAAAAGAAAAAATAAAATAAAAAAATGCCATCAAGTTGCTGAAAACAACACGCCTTTATTCTCAACAAAAAAGGCTAATCACGCGTCGCAAATAGCCACACGCGATCGACCACGTGAATCCGTCTTATAATCTCTGCGCGCCTTACCCGAGAAACATAGGACTCTGCGCGTGAGCACGTTGAGCGAGGAGAAAGGGTCGAGCATCGCGAAAGTAAGCGCACGTGTATAATGATACCGTTTTCGCCTTCTCCTGTTTTTTTTTCAGCGCGCGCTTGCTTACATAAAGCGCGATTATGTGTGCATGTGCACCTATGCAAAGCTAATCTGCGATTCTCGCCCGAGTTTTTATTGCGCTAGTTACTTTTTTGCTTTCTGGCGGGAATTCCTGAGATGGGATAGTGCGAGATTTTTCGTGCTAAGAGAACTAATGATGATTTTATGCGAGCTTTAAGTGGATCAATCGAGTCGGCTATGTGACGAAACTTTCGTTGCAGATGTGATCTGGACTGTTCATTTGCGCGATTTGCATGTTTATCGAATTGCTTTTTTGTAGGTCTGGTGGAATTTTTATGGTTATACTTTCATAGCTTTGATAAGAGAGTAATTGACTACTGCGTTTGCCGGTAAGCGTCGCAAAGGGTGCTTTCTTAAGATTTGTTACTTTATACTTGTATCTTAAGATTTTATGCAAAACGTGACTATATAAAGTGTTGCAATAACACATGCAAAATTTGATCGATTAATATACGAAAGATTGCGAAAGAAATTGTAATGTAATTTTTGTATAAGGGATCATCATCTTGATTATTAATAAAATACATTATTTTATAATAAATTACAAATTTTAATATAAAAAATAAATTATATAAATTATTTGAAAAATTTATAAAATTATTGGAAAACATTCATATCAAACTAGAGTAATTTCATGTTCATGATGTATATCTTGGAAACTATATTATCGTTTTAGGCATAAATGCAGAATTGAAAAATTTAGTATGTCAGATAAACTATTCAAATTTTTAAGTTTATTTAAATAATAGGTTGTTGTGAATAATGTAGGTATCATGAAATTGAGCTTATCAACCTTTCTACAGACTGAGTAAATTATAAATAAAGTACTGTCAAATAAAGAATATATAACAATATATATTAAAGATTATAAATAGATAAAAAATATATAATAATATAAAAATAAATTTTCTTAATGATGTAATTTATAACTATTTTATAATTAATTAATTAAAATCTAATAACTACTGAATGATTATGATGTAAAAAAAGAAAATAAATTCAACGGGCTTATACAAAAAGAAATAATGAACAGATTTAATTTTAATCATGATGTTAATTAAGTATCAAAGTTCTTTGATTTATTTTCAGTCTAATCTGTTCATAGTGTTAATGATATTAATATTCATATTTAAAATCTTATCAAGTAATCATACTTTTAAAAAAATTATTTGTTTTCTATAAAATAAAATAATAACCACAAGAATTCGTCTTAAAAACATTTTCTTTGTTTTGATTAATGAACATCCCAATGTATCATCTTCAAAGATGCAAAATATCGGGATATCTACGCACATTTGGAAAAATTTTATGGCTATATTTCTGATACAAAGACGTCGATAATGGATCTGATAAATGATTCTTATAATCATGAAAATTAAAAAAGAATTTATTTTAATTTAAACAATACACAATAATAAATCTTAAGTTAAACAATATTTACTACGAGAAATAATTTAGAAGCTTAAGACCTGCTACAAAATATGTTATAACTCAATTAAAAAAAAAAAAAAGAATTTAACAGAGATGTACGTGAGATGTATTTATGAATTTGATAAACTGGATCAATTAAGATTTTTAAGTTAATAATAAATTAAAATCCCGATTATAAAAAAATATTTTTGGAAATTAACTTTTGATTTGTTTTTAACCTATAAGCGAAATCATCTTCAGAAAATTTTATACTATTTTTTGCATTACAAAATTGACGTCTAAATTTTGGAGAAAAATTATTGGATTTGTATTAAGGAGATTTCTGATGCCCGGCCTTTAAAAGTATGTGCAAGTAAAAAAACATGTCTATTCTACCTAAAACCAGCGATTTAAAAGTTTTTTATATGAACAATAATTTGAACATTTAAAAACAACGGTACTACAGATACAGCTGATATTGGACTTAAGTTTCCAATACATAATAATTTATAGAGATATTACTACGTGTGAACACTACCGTAAATAATTCTGCTGACAATTCATTTTGTAAAAGTATTATCGCAGTAATAATTAACGTATGAACTTGTAGCGATTCTTAATTACATGTTTGATTGAACTCTTATCACCTCTCTATGCTCTGCTGTTATAAATTAATCGTAATAAAATACAGAAATAAACATAACTTTTTTCAAAGTTGACATTTCTATAAAATAAGTTATTTATAAACCATCTGCACGCCAAAGCTTACATACCCTCTATATATACGCAAATTCGGCTAATGTTTTATTTACACTGCTAAAACAACATATACAGAATGTAAATAGCTACGCATAAAGCCCCATACAAATTAAATGAGATATATATATACTCTTAAGGTATCATCACATAAAATTTCAAATCAAGCGAATACAAAAATGAGCGTTATATTCTATGCGCGAATCATTTTTACAACCACGACATTAAAAAAAAAGAGAATAGACCGCACGCGCGTATTCAAATTTTATAGAGACATTTGCGAACATACAACTTTCCACGAGGTTGTGAAATAAAAAAGACACGGCTCAGGCGCGGCCAGGACTGTAATAAAATAAAAAGGCACGCCTTGAACTTCCGGTGTGTCACGGGTCATCAGGAAATCCTCCGGCGACATTGACCAGACGCATGGCGCAGAATCGCGTGTGAACTAGCTCACCTTGACTCAGATCGGTGCTTCTATCGTGCGAGGAGAAGAAAAGATAAGCGCGGTGATTGCGTGATGCGCGACGCTTTGTCAGTGTCAGGTTAGAGGTGTTAGGTGCGAATTTGGATTACGAAAATGAGGCTATGTGACGCGATCGCCGACCCTCGGGAAATCGCGTAACGATCAATTTTTTTTCTTTTTAGAAAGCAGAAGGACCTTTAATTTGAGATTCGACGCGTGGAAATGTAACAGATTGACTGATTATGAGTAGTTTGATCGGATGACAGCCGAGTGTTTTATGAGTCTTACCACACTCGGGTTTATCCACTAGTTTGATCAATTGCAGTACATTTTTATTTTATGTCGGTTTTCCTAAATTCATTATTTACTGCAATAACTGAAATTTAATTAAGCTAATAATTCACTCAAATAATGCGAAAAATAAAATCGAAATGTTCTAGAACATCCTTTGAAGATCTTACAATGTTCGACTAACGAAATTCATTCGCTGAGTGAGTTAACGTAATAACTGTTGAAATTACGTTTCAGTCATGTGATAAAGGAAATGACCGTCTCGCGCAGTAAAAATGCAGTCGCGAGAAAATGAGCTACGAAAATTGACTGGCAATGTGACATCATTTCTCAAAGGTCGCGTGTGTATATCTCTTTCGATCAAGTTCTTCAAAGCAGTGGCAATAAACAAATAAACATCATCTTTTACGATCGTTAAATGTAAAACATAATTGCAATCCTTAAAAATAAAACTAACGCATTATTTTCTTCATCTTGATTTCCTCGACATTAATATGTTAATTGCGATTCACATTAACTTTTATTCTTGCTGCAGGATTATTTATATTCGTACCAATGCAGTGGCAATAAGAAGTTACTGTTTTTATAGAACATACAATTTTTTTTTTTAAATTAAAATTTTATTATCCATAAAGAAACTTAATATTTATAAGGCTTTTAATTAAGGCCTAACCTATAGAACTATATACAATATTTCCTATATGACTACTTTATTACCAAAATGTTATTTTCCTTCAGAGTAAAAAAGATATTAAATTTTTTGAGATTTTTGTTTTTGAGTAGCCTTGACTTACAAACCAGGTGTATTTATGATAATTCCTGAACACAATTGACATGCATTACTATATCACATGATAAATAAACAAAAATCATATTCGATATTACGATCTCATAAAAAAATGACAATCATTAACGGCATTGACCGCTCGAGATATATAAACATGAGTTTAAGCCGATTCCTACCGATCGTCAATTATCGCGCTTGTCTGCACAAATATTTACGCGACAAAACGCATGATAACAAGCAATTACGTGTTCATTACGCAAAATTTTCTCTCCGCAAAGCATATCTTCAAGGCACATCTTGCCCTTTCAATTGCCTTGATTTGACGTTCGATCAATATTGATTTCCTGTACCGATCGCGCCTCACGTTCAACCTCGCGAACGGATCAACGTTGCATTTAAATGCTCGATTCAAAGAGTGAGAGGTGCAAATATTCCATTCGCTGGTCCTCGACTTCATCCCAAGGAAGTTCGCGACTCCTGTTTTACGATTCCAATTTTATTATCACCGCGTCTTTATGTTGCTTTAAAATGAAAAAAGAAAAAAAAAGAGGAGGAGCCATAGGAATCTCGAAGTAGAAGGACGGCTAAGATTCAAAGGACGATACGAAGGAGCTGCGTGCCCCTGAGATTATTCCTTGATTTTCATTCGCGATTTAAATACTCCGTTGACTGGCGCTATTTTTCACGGTGTTAGACGCAGTTTATCGCGAGTTTTTCTTCTGTTATTTCTCAGAGATGCGCTCATCGTTTTCGCAGAATTTGAGAGAGGAAATCGTTTGCCTTGCAGATTGTTAATATGAAGGCTGATTTATGGCGTTTGGAAAAGTTATGCCTGACAATTCAAAGTACAATGTGATTCGTAAAGAGTTGGAGCTTTTGCTAGAATAATTTTGAAATTATTCTAGCAAAAGCTGTGGCAGGACAGGCCTTAGACGATTATAGAAATTTTGCACGGTGGAAAATTTTATATAAAATTTGTTTAAGAATATTATTTGTCTAGTTTTTATGTAAAATAAAATATATAAATTTAATAATTCTAATTAAAATAATGTAAAATGATATTACACGCAAGCACAAGGTGTTAATATTTAAGCCAAATTTAATCTGTGCATCAAAAGAAGTCTATTATACAGTCATTTATAAGTTCTATTCTAGAATGTGCAAGATTAGAAATAGAAAGTTTAAAATCGCAGAAGTATAACTATACATATTGAACAAATATTATTGTTCATTTCTCTGGAAGAGTTAATAAGTTGAAGGAAAATGTAGTTGTTTTGACTGCAGTTGTCAAAACAGGATCATCTTAACATTTTTTATTTCAATTGCTCACATAAATTTTCATTTGAAAAAAATATCGGATGTCTAATACATTATTCACCAATGCGAGTATTTTAATTACCATCATTTCACAAAGTCAAAAAAATTTGTTGACATTAAATTTTATTTTGAATCGTATTAGTATTTTTCCTTGTTAGAGAATTGCTCTGCATTTAATTTGATTCAATTCATAAAAAATTTCCACATATTTTCAAAAAAGTTTTTCATCATGAAATATAAGTTTCAAACCTCGGGGTAGAAAAATTAAATAGGCGATATAGTATACAGAATAATTATAATACTTAGGCCCCAGCTCGAACCTAGTTATAAGAATGAATTATTAGGTTTGTCTTATGAAATTTCTTTTTAAAATTATATTCTAATTTTATAATCAACAAAACAGCAAAATGGTAAACTACGCTAATTTTACATTTTTATCACAACAAAGTTGACACAGTTAAATTCCACATAAATAAAGCGGACTTAGAACGATTGAGTAACGTAAACAATAACCGTTGAGAAATTACCAGAAGCATCTCCGCTGCAGCCAAGAATCTAATCATCGTTTTCAATTTTGTATCGTATTTATCGACGTATTTATCATTCAAGCGGCATCTCGGAAATTATTACGTCTACATCTGAAATATCACGCAGAAGATATTGAGTCATCTTTGGCTGAATGATTTTCGTCTCACAACGATCGGGGTTATCGGTCGTACAAATTGATCGCAAACACGAACAAATCAAAAGTGTAAATTCATCGCGCTCGATATAAATTCCGCGATTTTCTCGCGTTTCTGATTAACAGGTCATAAATCATTGCTCGGTGATTAATTGTTCTTGGCGAACCTTTTACGACAAACTTAGCATTTTCTACCAAAAATGTCCTGAATTTATGCAATACGTATTACATAAATTCAAACATGCCGCTTATTTTATATAACAATAACTTTTAAAAATGTTCAACGAAATTCTCGTTAAGATAGTTTCGATATAATTTGATTGTTACAGTCGCAGAAAACGTTACTTAACGCACTCCGGGAGAGGATAAATTGAAAATGAATGAAGCGATTTGAATGGTTGTATAATCGCTGAACAGTCGCTATTCCTAATGCAGAAGTATCGAGTTTATTACGTGCACACATACGCGAACTCGTCGTTAAAACTTACTTTCTTTATTTATTGTAATAATCGTAAAACTCGGGGCATATTTTGATTTAATCAATTATTCAACTTTATAACGCTTCTAATGCCGCATTATGCAATTTTACGGACGCACAAGTATTTCGCGCAGAGTCATATAGTAAGATTTTTTGCTTCGACTTCTTAAACGATTACATGCGGACGCTTGCGGTGAAGTGGCTTGTGTACGTGTGCGCTGACTTTGCGAGACTTGGAGCATTGAACTCAAAATGAAAATATGTTTTTGAGTAAACTTTTCGAGAGTTTGTCAACGTCAGACGTTTAAGTGTTTTGCGCTTTGTATAAATTTTGTTAGATTTTTACGTCATTGGTATAATGGGTTGAATCATAGATGAACAAAGTTATCGACCTCAGCAATACTTTTTAAAATAGTTTTCCTCATTTTTCATTTATTTTTGATGAAAACTAAGCGGTTTTTAATCTTATTCTATATGCTAATGTACGCCGTATTTAAAATTACAGAATAAGTAATGTATAAAAGTATAATAGTTTTCAAACTTTTAATAATAATTCTTATTAATTTTTTGATTCAAATCATTTTATTGATTAACTGAGTTAATCTTGTACATAACCGATATTTCGTTCTCCGTCTTTCTATTTTTCTCTCTTTGATAGTAGGGTAATAAAATAGATATGCTGCTCCGTTCCGTTTCTATCGAGGAATGTCAGTATCAGTGCTAAATTTGAAGTTCAGATATTTCATAAATACCGACTAAACTATAATTATTATAAAAATTCATTTTAAAAAATTATCGAAGAGTTGGTAAGTTGATAAGGTGTACACCCAGTATTAAGTAACATACGACTGGAAAGTCGTTTTTGAAATTCAACAAGGTTATTGCTGACACTGATGTTCGTATTCTCGAATGAAAACTGAATAGAAGGTATTTTCCACTTTCAGACTGGACGCGTGTGTGCATATGAAAGGGAGAAATAGAAATAGAGAGTGTTAGAAAAAATGAGTAAGAGAGACGATATATCGGATGCGTTCATTTTTATTCTGTTAAATTACAAAATTTATGTAAAATATCTTAAAGTTAGAAAAAATATAAAATAAATTATTAATCTATAAAAGAAAAATTGCCTAAAAAGAAGTAAGATCTTTATAAAGTCTTAAAAATTTTCTAATCATTTCAACATTTTTCTTCAGAAAGTTATTGTATTTGGTTCGTCAAAGATCATTTTTTCTTTAATTTAAAAATTACTTTAATCGTTAGTTTGACTTAGTTTTTACAACTATTTATACTCTTATTTTGCAAAAATTTTTTTACTGAAATATATTCGCTATTTATAATAATACTCATTAAACATATAATATTCAAATTATTCATTTTTAATATTGAAAATTTAATCCACATTATTGTTTCAGTGGACAATATCAAACGCCTATATCGCAAATTGACCTATAAATAACAAATAAATTTTTCTCAATTTTAAATTTTCAGTAAAACTGATAAACAATACACGTTATAAAAATTTCTAAGTATCAAAGGTTATCATGATGGATTCAAAGACGTCCATAACAAGAGTTCCCACAAAATTATTAATTTTCGTTTATCACGTTATGACTATCGACATCGTACTGTGACCAGAAAACCTAAATACATCATTTAAATTAAATAATGTATTAGTGTAGTAAAAATATTATAAGGTTGTACAATAGTAAAAGGTTATATGCTTGTGCAAAAATTAATGATTTCAAGAATCCTTTCTAATTAACAGTGGCGAACAGGTCAACATATATAAACGATATATTAGCCAAACCTCGTCAAAATATATAATTTATTAAAATAAAAATGTAATAAATGCAGGCAGTCTGAGAATTTGCGTAAGCAACAAATAGCTTGGATTGGTCAAACCATGAATTAAATAATAAATAAAAACTCGAACAATAATCCCCAGTAAAAAAGAAGCCGACGTATAAGACGCACACGAATTAATCTTTCAAAAAAAGTATTTTCTCCAAAGGAATCATAAAAACTAAGCGAGTATTATTACATAATCATGTTTCTCGTATTCACCCTATAGAAGGAAGCCAATCCGTAGACTATTTTCATCTAGTACTTGAGTATTTAAAAAACTATTCGTCAAGTGTTTTTTCGAATGCCTCTTGAAATATTGTAAACACGATTTACGTTAATACTTTTTAGAGTAAGTTTCCATAGTTATTCAAAAATCTTCTGCTGCATTCCTGGATTATCATTTATATTAAGTAGGAAGCACATTTATACTCATAATCTTCAATCAATCATATTAGGCAGTCGCAAACCAAAAAGTAGTGGGATCATCATTTTCTTGCATAAATTTTGGCGATTATTCAATCGTTATGTTGAAGTTCAACAAACTGAAGGTCACCTACACTATTAGTCAATCAAAATTCTTAATAAACTTCGGTATCAGTATTTATGATTCTTTTGAATCTGAGAAGTGATCGATACGACTAATTTATTATACATGCACTATTATATGCTATATTTACGACAATATGAAAATAATTTTATGAATTTTATTTTTACCAAACGGTATTGTTTATTAAATACAGAAATGAAGAAAGTCTGATAATTTTATAAATGCTTTTCTTAAAAACAAAAATCTAACAATTACGAAAAATTAAGATTCATATATGAATGTTTGTATGATATAGATAAAAATTTCCGTATTTTATTATTTATTGAAATTAAATTCATTCCGCATTTAAGTAAAAGACTGCAAGTGATATAATGAGCATGATCAACACAATTTTTTTGTTCGAATTATTTTTCATTATTTAAAAATGAACTTGTGTAATATCGTCATCTAATTCAGGATATAGACTACGCAAATGATTTGTTACGCACATTCCATTACTTCCTTATTTAATGTGATTTTTTTCTTAAACACGCAGTCTTCTTTCAAGCATGATATTTGTCACGTATCTTTTTCTCATTAATTTGACTACAAATTTTCTACTGAATGTGGATATTACTTTTTTCTAATACGTTTTTTCATTTTTTACTTAAAATGAATGAAAATTCTCCATTTAATTAGCCAATTTTAACTTTTCTAATGGCGTGCATTATGATTGCAAATTCGACAGTATCTACTTACGTCTGAGATTTATGAATTTGCAATTGGAGTGTTTTTGCATACCTCAAAGTGAATTTACTCGTTTTCTTTCGTTTCAAAACGACAGAAATTAAAAATATTAAGATTTTATTAAATAAAGTTAAAAAATACGTTCAATACGGTTGAATTGATTGAAACCCGAATGGAAAATTAAGTAGGCCCTATCCAAAATTCAATTAGTTAGCTCCTAATTAAGTCTTAGAATTAACAAAATTTAAAAAACCAGGCCTAATTAATTAGTTTTATATTCGGAATACTTGTTAAATATTACTATTGCATGATTACAAATTTCTAAAACCCAAAAATCGAACGACTATTATTTTATTAATCGTCTAAAAGTGGCAAAATTTCTACTAAAGAATTTTATGGCTACTAAATACACGAAAAATTCTTTTTGAATCTATTTAACCTAAATTTCAATAAAGCCATCCTACTTTTTGCCTTTCTTTATAATATTTCACTTTATCTATCGTGTAAATCAAAATATATTGCTTTATGAAGAAGTAATCAAGCTTTTTAGCATGCAAGTTTAAATAAGTTATTCTTCCGCTTACTTCTATACTGCTGAAGCTCGATGAACGACTTCATGGTTGCTGTTTTTCTTTTCCTCCGATTTTATTTTTCTATCTGAAACAGAATAACAAGTAACAAAATAATTAATACCATTTATTTTATATAATTTTATAAAATTTATGTAAATAAATTAAATAGCTACAGAAAAATAATATTGGCAAATTTATTTAATAAATATGTTTTTTATTTCTAGAGTTCAGTAAAACTCTTGTTCTGAATTTTTTTGAGTTAATGTTATGAGTATTGCTAATACTGTAAGAGTCCAGTCATGACAAAGAATGAGAACTTAATTATGAACTTTTTTGTTTATCATTTCTTTGTTTCGATTCACGTCAGAACTTCTTCTAGCTAGAGTAAGATTATAAGCTATTTCCCAAGCTTACGTTATTTTCTTCTTTATTCATAAGTAGAGATTGAGAAGTAATTATATTAAAGGCATTGAAAGTAAAAAGTAATAAAAAGTAAAACAAAAATAAAAACTAAGTAATATTCAAAACTTTTGAAATTCACTTTTCAAAAAATTGTCAATTTAATAAATTTTTAATCATGTAATAATTTGTTTAAAATGCATTTATAATATTAATTCTGTTATAACTACTCGCTAATCAACTTCATTATAGATTATAAATGAATGTTCTTCTTCATTGACTCATCCGTTGTAACATAAGTATATATCACAGAAGATTTTTTCTTGATCATAATTAATTGCACAGGCTCATATATTTGCATGCATTTCACAAATACTTAAGCATTAAAACGTTTATCAGTTTCAAGTGCAAGATGTATGCCCGATGAGATTGTAAAAATGATTGCAATAAATCATCTCAACCTTGCACACTTCCACAAGAGTCAAGTGTAAGAAAATCTTTCTAATCGTTGAAACATAAGCTTGATGCTGCAGTCAATTTGCATTTTTCTATTTTTTTAATCGAATTTAATTAAAACCGCAAGTGCTGTAGACTAATTAAATTTACTTTTACCGACTGCACTATCACAGAATTTTTAAGTAAGCCATTAAATTTTATGCAGCGCAAAACAATTCTTTTTTTAGCTACTTGATTCATTTAACGTTTTGCGCCAGTGCACAAAAAGCTGTCGGTAAAAAGCGCGTGAAATGTGTATTTTTTTTCAATGAATATAAACTTACTCATAAATAATCAGTAATCAGTAATTCTGGTTGGCAATAAAAGTGGGTACGCAATACGAATTCAATAATTGTTTAATAAATTTTGCATCAAAAAAGTATCAAGTCATGTACGCAATTTTTTTTTAAAATCTGTGTCCAGTTTACTGACTCTAAAAAAAGTTGAACTATTTGAATATCAAAATCAGCTTCCAAAATCTACCGATTTGTGAAATATTGATATTTTATTTGTATTATTGACAAAAAGAACGATATTTTCTTTAAAAAAAAACCATTGAGCATAATTTATGAAATTAACTTCACATTTTGCGTTTTCCAGGTTTTTAATAGCCCTCAGGACATTAGATTTTAATATTTACTTTTCCTTGATGCCACTGAACTTGTGCGTTCTTAAATAGTGTTTTTCATTAACATTTTGATTCGTGGTGAAAGATTACATTCTAATTGATTATCTTTAAAATTGAAGATCATCCTAGAAGTATCAATCATATTAAAAATGCTTTTTTATTAAAGAAGCTTAAACTTGTCTTAATCTCAAACGTAATCGACTATGTATGATCCTAGCTTAATTATTTGAATTAGTATTCATTTGATCTCTTCATTAAACATTTACCTTCGGTATGCTATTCTTAACATCAACTAGTTTTCTATAGATTTATATAATTTTAAATTTTAAATAAATTTTAAAAGGTCGACAAAGATTTTTGACGTTTTAAAAACATTTTAACAACGTTTAATTTTAATAAATAAATTTGAAACTTTACTTTATCGCATAAAGATATAGATGTAAGTTTTTATAACTATAAGGAAAATTTAAAATAATATAAGCTAATCATAAAAATTACAACACCAATAAAAGCACGCAGTGACTATTTGCTATCTGTTTCAGTAGCTACGGGTTAAAATAAATAAAATTTTTGTAATGTAAGAAGTTTGCTTATCTTAAAAAATGTTAATCTCGAAAAAATAAGACTTTGAAAAAGTATGCAATATTACTGAGAAATTTTTACAGACAATTTTCGCTATCAGGGAAAAGCTATAATTTAGTTGAAATAACGTAATGTAATACTCTAATTGTAATTTACAGTTTGTTACATAAGTAAGAGATAGATAGTTTCAACAAAAAATATACATGCGCAAGTTTGATACTTGAAATCTAAATGTTTAATAAACACAGACTATCCTTTAATCAATGTTGATATTAATGACGCTAATCATTTCATAACTTTCAAATCATTGTAACTTTTAAAACTCTTAACAGTTTTATTATTACATAAAACCGACTCATTCAATAATTTCGATCAGCTCTTCTCCATCTAGTTTTCAAATCGAACGACATAATAACTAATTCACAAAAACAAAGGACAAAGCATATATCCACAAAATCAAATTTTCCCCTGAATCTTAAAACCGATTCATCACAAACCATTACAACCAATCAGCACAAATAAATGCCGTTCCGATAGTCCCGCTATCAAAAGGCCTTGTCCGCACGCGCTCGCAGGCGAACAGCCCCGAGCGCGCAACAGTCTCGTCAACAGAGGACAGTGTCATCAGCCCGATGGGCAAGAAACATTGTCTCCTCGTAGCCGATGCGCGTCGGAAAGGCAAATCAATCAAGGCGTCATTCGAAAAGCGCAGTAAAGATAGATGCTGCAAGGTGCAAGGTCAGCCCCCGAGTCTTAACTTTTTGCCCGGCGGCGCTTTTACTGTGCCGCAGCACGCGTGGAAGATAAGACGGAAGCTGGAGAGATAGTCTGACGTTTACGAGCGATTATCAGGTTTATCCAGACAGTGCGTGATCTATGGGCTTCTCGAAGGGTCGCGCGACTCTCGAGTAATGCCTAATATCGTCGCCGGTTTATTATGACGAACGCTATAGATGATTTGTCTGCCGATTAGGTGTGTTTTTCGGTGAGGTTACGCTCTGCAGATAGGACTGGTTTAATCGGTTGAATGATGAATGTTTTTTTTTTTTTTTTTTTTTTTCTGAAAGTGATCGATGATTGGGGATAAGTGTGATTTTAATTTTTACGCGATAGCAGTAGCAGGATATTGATCTTTAGTTGTGATTAATGGCTGAAATTTTGATGTTTAATTATCGAGTGGGAAGTTTTTTGCGGTGGTAAAAGTCGAAATCTTTTCTAAAGGATAAATTTTAATGTCTTTGTTTTGGTTTTCGGATTCGGTGCTCTAATCTTCGACAATGAATGGAAAAAATTCTACCATTGCGAAAGAAAATGACTTGACCGTGATAAATTTTATAATTGAAATTCTCTCTTCATTGACTAGAAAAAATATGATGACATTTATTACCAGTGGTATGCTCATATTAGCTTATATCTTACTTAAAAATAATTTTAATAAAGGTTTCGATATAGACGCGTAGCAATGAAAACATGGTGATACAGATACGAGGAAATTTACTATTAATCTTCTAATTATAATTAATTCTGCAGTATTATAATGATTTCACAATCTTAGCAAAAGAAGAGCGAGTTCAAAAATTTTAATCGGTATATTAACACTGACACAGTAATGACAGAGATTTAATTAATTGTAGCTGTATTTTCCTTAAAATCATTATTTTCGTCAATAAATTAATTTTCCATACTTTCAACATTAGAGCATCATAATTAAGTCATACTAAAAACTACAGACTAAAAATTGCAGTGCCCCATGCACTTATAAATCAGCGTCCCTTCCTGTCGCAATAACCTACCTTCTCCATTCACACTCTATTAAAAACAACCGTACCGTCAAATCCGTAAATCTTACTGAAAAGTTGCCAAATATTTCTCGACTGCGCCGCGAGCAATCTACAGGCGTGGCATATACAGACTCTCGATAACCCAGATTACATTCTCAGAGCAATACGGGCGATGGCTTCTTGAAAAAACTTACATAAGTAATTACACACGGCAGGCACCATATTATGCAAGTATCGCCAAAGTGTTATGCGAGCGCGTCGTGCCATCGGCCGATACAGTTAAACCGGTCCCCCTCTTCCTCTCTTTTCTATATATATAATGCATACACATGCTTTCTTACTTGTGTTTGCCAGCGAAGGGCCTCTCAAGAATGTGTATAAACAGTCGAAAAAGGGACACTTGTATGAGAGACTATGTGATATAAAGGCAAAGATTAATGATTAATGCTGCAGATAATTGTTTAAATAAAAAAAGTTTTATCGTTTAATTTTGGTTTTTATTTTTGAGAAGATGAGAGTGTTTTTTGTTTTTTGATGGACTCTGTTTTTTGTGTTGTTTTGATGAATCGATCAAGCGGTTGATGATGACGTCTTTGTGTCAGTGAAAGGGGTGAAAAAATATGAAATATATTTTAGATGAATTTACATAAATTTGTATAGCAATTAATAAGCACGGAAGCTAGTTTCATTTGTTATTTGAATTGCACCTTGAAAAATAAAATTAATTTGTGTGTTTTTGATTTTATGTTAATTTATCAATGATCGATAGGATTAACAAAAACAATTTAGGTCATAACTTAACATTTTATTTTTCAGATTTATACAGTACCAGTCAGCATAAACTGTAGCTTTAAAAGAAAAAGCCGTACAATAATGAATACAAATAGAAAAGGAAGTAAAAAAAGTATAAAATGTTCTCACTCACTTTGAAATGCATAACAAATATTTTCATTGCCGTCGTATTTGAAAATTTATTTTGAATTACTAGTACTTTTTAATTGAATGAAAGTAACAGAAGTATCTTTTTGATATTCTGAGGGAGTATTTATTTTGTAATTTTTAGCGATTATTATTATTATTATTATTAAAATAATTTTTTTTTTTTTTTTTTTTGAAAGATGAAGTTACACATACACGTTTAAATGTAAAGATCATAAAAATGTTGATTTTATTTTAGTCAATATTTATAAGTATATTCAAAAAAGAAAATAAATGTTTTTAGGAATAAGTTTATAAATATAATGTTAGTAACAGTTATTACAATGAATAAAAATGAATCGTTAAAGTAAACGATTTTGATTTTACAGACTATTTTACAGACAATGGAAACAAGCTAAAACATTTTTCATTGAGAATTTCAAAAACATTAAGGGATTGTATAAATTCAGCAGCTTTAACGAGACTGCAAGCGAAAATTAAAGATATGCTTTGCTCTATTTACCCAGAAATAAAACTTTTAACAGAGTTTAAAATACTTTACCAATCTAAACCTGTTCTGCTTATTGATACTAACATCTGAAAATTTTCTGTATTTGCACATATTTTTATTTTTATTCCTTTTTTCTGCTCTTTTATACCTGTCCAATATTCTTTTTTGAATACAAGAAATTAAATATTATACTGTCTAATAATCCATAAGATATTTACACTTTATAATTGATAAGATTTTTAAAAATAGAAAGCTTAATTATTCATTAGATCGACAATTCAAGTGGTTTAGACACTTCTCTTCGGGACTTAAATTTTCTTAATACCATCATTTTCACCAAGTTATAATAATTTCTGGATGTTGAAGGTCAACGTGACCAAAGTTCAAAGAGTTCAATATCGAGAATTTCCCACAAAACCATTAATTTCCGTGTGACGTGATGACTATCCTTATCTCACTGCCACCAAGCCATTCCAATATTTTATTAAAATGATTTTTTTTTCAACCTTTTACTTCAAAAATTAATTACTTCAAGAATTCTTTCTAATTATCAACTCTAAACCGGTTCCCGATCAATACGCATAAACGATCGTGTAAATTGCAATAAACGGCCCTCTGCGAGTGCGCGCGAGCAGCAAAAAGCTTGGATCAGTCAAACCGTGAATTGAGAGGTAAATAAAAAATCGAACAATGCATAAGTAATTCTCGGTAGAAAAAAAAAAGACGGACGTAAAACCCTCACAAGAATTAATCATTCAGAAAAAGTCTGCTCTCCAGAGGGGCCATAAAGACCAAGTGACTTTTACGTAATCAAATCTCTCATATTCGCACTAACGGAGGAAGCCGACTAAAATTCCAGGAGCAAAAACGCCGTCGGCAAGATGCGAGCGAAAAAAAGGACGCGAGATTTTCTGCGCGAGTTCTTGAGCGCGGACTCGTTTCCATTCCCGTCACGGCCTCTCATCAGCTCTCGTCGCTCGGCACATCAAAAATCACGGCAATCTAACATCGAAATCACCTTCTCGACGGTTCGCGGTTGTTGCGAGCGCGATTCCGCGTACTCGAAAATTCATGTTTGCAAATGAAAGTAGCTGAGAGCTTGTAATGGTATCGTTGTGACATTGAGATGCAGAGGTAAATGGTAATATGTTTGATGATTACCAGCTTTACGGTCGGTGCTGGGATAATTGATTTATTTGGTATCAGGTGTGCAAATATCGATTGAATCAATAGTATGGGTATTTACAAAAGCTGATAGTTCAATAATAATTATTTTTTATGAATTTTGATTTTTAATTTCCAAAATTGCCTATTTCAAAACTGTGACATCAAGCGGCATTTTTTATATTTTAATTTAAACTTGAAAATTAGAAATATATATTTATATTTAAGTAACTGATGAAAATTCGAACTTATAATGTCATTTTCTAAGGATCATTCCATAGAACTTTTATCTCTTTATGCATGCATTCCTCTCAATTAATTTGCTGATGCCTCCGAAATTCTGAGAGAAGCACATAAAACAGACTTTTTTTCAAAATCTTTAATCTGTGTCAGAAAATGAATCAAGAAGTTAGTACTTTACGTAGGAAAGCTTAAAACAATCAACAAAATATCAATTTTCTTTTCGTTTTAAGCAAAACTATTCCTTTTCAAGTACCGTAAAATGGGGGCAATCGAGAAGCATGGAACTAGTAGAGCGAATTGCAAATTTTTATTATTAAATTCTTTAATCTTTTGCTATGGCTTTTTGAGTATTAGACTATCGCAGATGCCTCAGAATAGAAAAAAATTTTTAAATCTAGAAGAAGAATAAAGAATTTAATAATAACAATTTGTAATTTGATTGATTAGCCCCATGCTAAACGATTATTCCCATTCTATGGCAGTTTTATGTTTTTATATATTGTTCTACATGTCATATACTTCTACCAACACCAGGGTTCGTTTCTTAGATCAAACTAAAGATTTAGAAGTTAGTCTGGTTTATGTGGTTGTCACGGCAAACCAGAAAGTGACAAATTGAATAAAAGAATTGCATTCATATTAGCTTAAGACTTTTATCTAGAACATCATAAAAATTCGCTAAGTTCTATTTTGAGCTAAATATAATTTTATAAGACTTGCAATACTTTTATCTATTTTCCCTGACATTTTTCTTACATTTGACCTGCATACTTTTATATTTTATGTTCATAAAGTTTTTGATTGACATGTATGAGTATAACAAATTATTTTAGTTCCAAACAATAATGACGACTAACATGTGCATTTGGATAACGGTGACACGCACAAAATCGTTACGTGAAAAGAATCTATAAACGAACGATAACAATCGTGAATGATATTACGGAACATATATCATCGATGTCCTTTGCCAAGCTTAATTTAATTAAATTTTTTATTTTTACCATTTGTAAAAACTCTTTTATCCACTCAATTGTATATTCATTTCAAGAAGCTTTTAAAAAATTGTTTAATAATGTCATTACTTAAGTCGTGGCTTAAGAAACTTAAAAAGTTTGAACAACGTTCCTAACTGGTTTATGGAACAAATTAATGAAAATTTATTACTTTGTCACTTAAAAGTCATGGCATGTTGTTTTAAGGCAGCATTTTATTGCGTAGTATGTATCGATGACAATGTGGTCATTCTCTGCAGATATATCTACCAAATGCATATGAATCCCTTATCTTTTTTTCCTTGCTACAACACTGATCGTTTCAAAGAATTTCTTATTTTTATTTTTATTTTTATAGAGGAATTAAATTTGTAATTCTATTAATAAATTAGATTAATAAATGTAATAACAATAAATGAACAAAAGAATTTCGTAAAATATATCGGTACAAAATACTGGATCTACTGTCATGAAGTTATGCCTAAAAAGCACTCAAAATCGTCATAGTAGTGTTAACGCTCTAATTAAAATTGATTTAGCATTGATTTACAGTTAATAACGTAATTTAATATAATAATTAATCTAAAAATTTTAGCGGATAGTCCAAAATTTTAACAAATTTATTATTTATTTTGAATATTATGGGGAAACAAAAGATTTTTTTGTTCCTACAATATTTTAAATACTTTTTATAGATATACATATTATATTTGATGCTTTCAATTTTTACAGGAAATAAGACTGAATTTATTTGTCAGTGATAGTGCAATATGAAAAAGTTATTTACTAAAACCATAAAGATCTTTGTAAACCCTACTATAACTACAATAAATTAAATGCGAGAAATAGGTGTTTCATAAAAAATAAAATAAAACTTTTATATCATTGGCTTGTTATAAAAATAAAAAGAATTTGAAATTAAAAATTTTAAACTATTACCCAAATTATATAATTTATTGTAAAATTTTTTAAAAATATATTAATTTCTATAATAAACTAATGTGTAAAAAATAAAATCAATAATAAATGTAATAAAAATACATAAAATTTTCATTCAAAATAACAACAATTTAAAAAAAGTATTGAAAAGAGTATTAAAAAAAAATATAGGAAATTACAAGAAAAAAACAATCACTTTTTAAAATTCACCAAATAATAAACATTCAACAACAAAAAATCTCCTCTGCAATACTGCGTCGAAGAAGAAAAGCCAATGAAAGTAAAAGCAGTCCTTATCTTGCCGCAAGACAAAAGAACTAAATTTCAAAAGCACCAACAAACAATCCTCCTAAGCAAAAACACTGCCAGCGCATTAGCCCGCAACTGAAACACTCTCCCTATCACCAACCTGCTACACGCTCCTTCCTGCTTAAACTCTCCTCGCTCGAGCCGCACGCCGGACTGCAGCCGTAAACGTCCCGCCGGCGCTCGCCTCCTGCCCGATGCGCTTTCGGCCAGCCTATGGATCTCCAGCAATTCACTCTCCTACTTCACTGCACTCTCACTCGGCAATCAGTGAAGATCAGTCCCGACCGTGGAAAAACGAAACCAAACCGAAAGAAAAAAAAAAAAATAAAAAATACTAATAACTCCTCCTTATCTCCGCGATTAAGCACCGAAAATTCTCGGTGCCGGCGCAAAACAAAAACAACGACAGCCTCGAGAGAGCGCCGATATGCTTGTGTACTCGCGGTCCAGTATCAAGTCCGTGCGTCGTCTCGGACGTTCGTTCTCTTATACTTATCGCTCTGCTCCTCTCTCTATCTCTCTCCCGGAGCGAGCGCTTCGCGACCCTTTCCTCTCGCTCGCGCTCGGCCAGTCTGAGCGCGCTGGCCTCTTGGACTTCCCCCTGGAGGAGAGCAGGCCTCTCTTTTCTCCGGCGCGCTCCTGCCGAGGTGTAGAGCATGTGGTGCGCGGATGCTGCGCGCGGGGGGCTCGTTGAGCGTTTTGACGCACGCGGCTGGATGTTGCACGATAAATGGGGGATTGTTTGTTCGATGAGTCGACTTTTTTGGGCGCTGTATAGCTGATTATGCGCGATCGTCATTGGGTTGAGTGGTTGACGTGTGGAAGGAGTTTTTCCTGGGTATTGCCGTGTGCGGATTGATGGGTTTGAAAATATTTGGGAGGAGTTGGTGGGAGCTTAAGTAAATACTGGTGAGAAGGTGATAGAACTGTGGCGTGAATATGTGCGTAACTGAGATTTTTGATAGATAAACTCTCTGAGCACCAAGAGTGTATAGGTAGAATCTGCGATTCGATATCGAAGTAAACACATCGAGAGTCACCTTTACAAGACAATTTGTCAACTATTCTTATTTTGCTTTGCGGTAAAAGGATTTCGGTGAAAGGATAATATTTTTAATGTCAGACTGATCCGTAACCACAGTACGTGATAAATTGATTATTTGAATTGCTAATTTCAAGTGTGAGAATGAAATTTTTCCACATTCAGATATGTGAAAGGAAATGTCGCGTAAAAACCCCTGTAGTATTTTAGAGCGCAATTTTTTAAATATATTTTTAAAAAAAAAGTATATTTATTCATAATTGAAACTATAACATAACATAAAGTAACAAAATAATCGTACATTACGCAATGAGCAGGCGAGGGAGATCATCCAGGCACACGTGTTGCGTATGATTCTTTTCCGAGTAAAGTATGTGTAAAGCGCAATATTGCACACGTCAAGCGTGCAAAAAAGCTAACTTTTCGCTAAAAGGGTTTTTAATGTCTTTAACAGAATATCATATCTGTACGACAGGCGAACTCAACTGTATTTATTAATTTTATAATACCTATATCTATAATAAGTTCACTGTCTTCCCAATAGCAATAGCTCGGGCGCTCAGTTTACGAAATCGTGCTAAGAACTTGCATTTTTAAATTTTTGGTAAAATTGTTAATTTTATAATGAATTGAATGAATTCATTAGCTTCCTAATAATAATAGCTATGGCGCTCTGCTTATAAAATAATAAGTACAAAATTGTTTTAATATAAATAAAATCAACGCATGTGTTATATTCGGCTACGACATCCTCCCATACAGCTTCAAATAAATAATATTATTCTTAATATTAATGTTGTTTTTGATAAAAACATTTTTTCTAAGTTATTGAAAATAATTTGGATTTATAATTAAACTATATTAAATTTTAAAAAAATTTTAATAGTTTAGATATAATTTTTTGATCTTTATCTATATATAAACAAATATTGATACTGCTAGTAGATAGGGACGAACTTGATTGGACACCGATTTTCTGCTTACCGATGTTCTATCAAATCACACTGCAGTTCAAATCTATAAAACAAATCCTCACCAACCCATAAACCTATTCACAAAAATAACCCGTTCGTCCCATTGTCGTCGAATTCGCTTATAGGTGTCATAATAATTTCCACTCCAGTCAATTCCGCGTATCAGCATTTCTCAAAAAGCGCGTAAAACCCCAACACCAAAGTAGCCCAGTCAGTTATTCCCACGCGCATGAAACAAAAAAAAAATCCCTCGCCTGCGCAACTACATCGTTCCATACAACGATGCGGTATCGTTGCCAAATACGAAGGTCAGTGCACGCGCACGCCACATCAGTCGGCAGGTCAATTAATTAATATACCTGAAAAGCCGTTCACAGAAGCTAGAAAAATAAGACAGAAAAGAACAAAACCGCTGCGAGGTTAATGCGCAGCAGTCATACTGGTCGGAGAACCGGCCCATAAATATAAACCTCCCCGGTTTTCCTCGTTCTTTTTAAAAGCCGGAAATCTGCGTTAATACACGCGTGTGTAGATGTGACAAGTACTTTTTTTTTCTTTTTCGATAAAGGCAAGTTCATCCCCCTCTACAGGCCGCGGGCTCGTGTTTATCACTTAAGAAAAGCTGTGGTGGTCGCATGGCACGTGAATGGACTGATATTGAAGGCGGGACTCGTGCGAGCGCTGACAAAGCGGTAGACACGACGGCCTCTCGGCTGTGGATTAACCGATAAGATATCGGGGATTGATTGGGCTGAGAGTGATTATTCAAATATTTTTGTTAAGAGTGATTGTTTTTTGGTGATTTTCGTGGATGTGGTGTTGTGGGTGCGATTTTTGGCATGGGATTGTTGATTGGGGTGGGTTTTGTATTACTGTTTGTAAAATATTTGACAATTATAAAATTAATTTTCCTCCTCAAATTAAATTACACGGTGTGCTGATAACAATCTTCAGTATTATAAAGAGGTAATAATTTACAACTCGGTATGCGTACAATTTTCTAATCCACCATTTACTTCTTTATTATAAAAACTCAGAATACAATAACGTTTACAAAGAAATGAAAAACGGGTATTTTGAAAAAAATTAATTCTCCAAAATGACGTCCAATTACTGAAACACGCTTTTTTTACATTGAAGAATATTTTATACTTTTTTTTCCTTATTTTAATTTTTTGTAAAACGCTTTTTTCATCCCAAAATTTGTTTGACAGAGATCTAAAACGTGCTTCATAAGAAGCGACGATCTACATCGTTATATCTTCTTTTATATTTTCGTTAATGTTATTAATTGAGCTCTTAATCATTATAAATAAATACCTAAAAACACATAGAAATCCTTCGATAATAGTTACGAAAAAATTAAACAAAGAAACATGGTAAAAACTGATAATATTGTTCTTAATTACTGACCCAATTTTTTAAAATAAGTGGCTCATTTGTCCCGATCATTCTTAAATATTTCAACAATCTATAAGTATTTTGTTTTCGCATCTAACAAATGAATCTAAAACTTGAATTATATTATGAAGTAAATGGTAGAGCGATAACACATTTTACCCGCTAAGTTATTAAATAATTATCCAAGATCTTTAACTAAAAATAAGGTTTTTAGATAGTTTCCAGCTAGAAACTCTTTATAAAAGTAATCAAACATTAAAATTTATTACATACTTATTATCATGAAACAAAATTTATATGTGTATTTATACATAAAGCATTTTAATCCCACCTGAACGATAATGGCCACTTATTTCCCTGAAAAGGCGCTGTGAAAATAGCCTATTATTCCCGCAAAACTCAAGGCGGGAAATAATGGCCTAGGAGGGAAATAATGGCCCATTATTTTCCTCCTCGCGGCCAAGGAAAATATAAAATTTTTGGAAATATGCGATTATTATAATTATAATATAGTATATCTTATCCTAAATGCTTATTGCATTGATTTTATGTTCTTAATTACTTTAACGAATAATGTAAATATAATTATATTAATAAAATTTTAAAATAAACAAGAGAACTAAGTAAAAAATAGTAAAAAAATCTCTACGGTTAGAGGGTTTTTAGCTAATTTTTAATGGATTTAATTCATTTTTAGCCTGATTATCATTTCTACCAAGAGCACTTAAATGGATAACAATTCATTAGCACTGTAGATCTTGTTTTGTTTTTGTGTTATTCGATTTACATACAGTGAATTTTTGTGTTTGAATTTTACATAGACTATTGTAAATTTAACAAAAGATTCTATTTTAAATTTAATTTTTGTGTATCGTATCTATAAATTTGACACAAGTGTGATATGTTATTGAATTTATATTATTTTAAAAATAAGTATTACTTGAATGTCTTAGTTAAAATATATTGGCCCAAAACACATAATATGCTATTCGTTTTGAACTAGCAATTCATGTTAAAGAAGAGGAATGCATGAAACTTTACACTACGTGTTTTTGTTTAAAACTAGAAACAAAAGGTCGATACTTCAAAGAGTTTATTAAATTCCCATGATAAGTATATTATTCTATTTATTACATTCGTATACAATTATAAAACCATGTATGCAGTTCTTATAGTACTTTCTAATCGCTCTTGCCCAATACTTAATAATCTGATTAAATTCACAAGTTTGAGGATCGATTGATTGTACTGAGTGGTCGAACTGCTTACCCTGATAATAATTCTGTATCGATAGATAAAAGTGGATACGACACTTTTATAAAAATGTTTCAGTATTACCTCATACAATGTAGAAATCACAATTTAATAAACCGTGATAACATGAAGCTTATCTGCTACCTTAACTACTATAAAATGCAAGTAATTTAAAAGGAACATTTCATTGTTAGTTGATCACTGCATCGAAAAGATGTACGCGGTTCTAGTGCTTTTCCTTGCAGTATCCACAATCAATGCGAGCTCTATTGAAGGTAATTAAATTTTATGAATCACATATAAGCTTTTATTATTTCCAGTTAAACATATCATTAAATCGGATTTTATTATTTTCAGCTACAAAATGTGAGGTATCGATAAACTATCCAAATGGAGATCTGAAAGAGCCGCAGCCTCTGATATTAACTGACGCAAAAGTACCCAAATTCTTATTACCAAAAGAAAATAGAACTTTGGTAATTCCGTCAAATACAACTATTTTACTCGCTTGTCCGGGCCGAAACAACTTTTTGCAAAATTTCGAATCGAAACAGGTTGTGAAAGCCACCTGTCTAAAAGGAGTACAGTTTTCTGTCAACTCACAGGTTCATCAATTTAGCGATTTCATCTGCAAAGATCTTCCCAAAGAATGGATCCAGAAAAGCAAGACGAATTGTCTAACGAAGCACCATCAATACGTAATCGGTTTCAAGGTAGAAGATAACTTTCTACCGCAGATCGAACTCTGTCGCGACGAGAGCACCTTCAGAACGTACTATACAAAGTTCACAATGGTAAAGGAGATCGATAACTTCCAAAGCAAATATCCTCGACCCTTCTGGAAGTACGGCAAATACTACGGCGGCTACAACATGAACTTCGTCTTCAAAGCTAATGTCCAACTTGAATCCGTAGCCAAACAAGTCGGTTCCATGGAACTAGCCAAAAAGTACATCCGTAGTCCAGATCAATACCTCAACAGAGGACACTTTGCAGCAAAGGCCGATTTCCTGTACGGCTCTCAGCAGACAATCACCTTCTGGCACCTCAACACCGCAGCCCAGTGGGCGACCTTCAACTCCGGAAACTGGATGCTTCTGGAATCGGACGTCAGAAACTTTATAGTCGCTCGAGGTAAGGACACGGACGTTTATACCGGTGTTCACGGAATCACATCTTTGCTAGATGTAAACGGCGTTCCACAACCTTTGTATCTATTCTCCAACGGAACGGATAAGCTATTCCCAGTGCCTAGGTATTATTGGAAGATCATTCAGGATCCGATCAGCAAGAAAGCAACTGCTTTTGTAGGTTTGAACGAGCCTTACGCAAAGAATATCACGAAAGACATGTACTTATGTCCTGATATAAGTAGTAGCAAGAGTTTTTCGTGGCTCAGTTGGGAGCCGAGAAACATCGAGATGGGAGTGTCATACGTTTGTAGAGTCAAAGATTTGCGCAAAGCGGTACCGACTATTCCTGACATAGCAGAAACAGGTTTATTAGTGTAATATGTGTTAATTTATGAATAGTTATTAGTAACTGTTTAAAATTTAGATTTTGCGAATGGAGCAAATTAATGTGTAGTAGCTGTAGGAAGATATGAATTTTTAATAAAGCCGGATGAATATCGGAAAAAACCATTAATAAATTTTGACTCGAACCATTTAATTACTTATACGGCAGCAGTAAGCATTAACGATCCTATAAATGCTTAAAGTCAATGTTTTCTAAGCTTCTTTATGTGCAGGTGTAATAAAATAAAAATAAAACTTTGCGAAATCGAAAATTCAACATAGGTTTTTTGTAGTAAAATTTTCTAATTCAAAGAATGTTAAAAATTTTAAAGACTGATATTTCAACGAAACGTTTATAACATAGTTATAAATAAAAAAGTTTAATTTTCTTTCGATAATACTGTTAGAAAATATGTGTATATAAATATATTCGCAAGATAATTATTTTTGTAAAAAAAAGTAAAAGTATATTGTAATAAGTTGGATATATTGTAATAAGTTTCTTGTAAATAAATTTCGAATACAATAGGTAATAACATATCTACAGTCTTTTTTGAACAACTGTAATCTTTTTCCCCTTAATGATCAAAAAAATTTCGTTTATAAAATCTATCTTGTTTATTTTATAATATAAATTTATTAAAATAAACAATTTTAATCTCTTTACTAAAAAATAATGTGTATTTTACTGTTAAACGTTTATCTGTAATCTTCAGACGTACAGCATCTGCACGTTCCAATTAGAAGTAAAAATGACTTGCATTTTAATTATTTTCGCCACTCATAACAATAATATTATGAATCTTAGCTATTCAACAGATCTTTTTATTACCAAATAAAAATAGAACTTGAGAGATTGCGAGGCACAAGTTTTGAGTTACAATTAATATAATTAAAAAAATTTTATCTTTAAGGAAAGCAATTGACGTAGATTAAAAAATTTAAGTATTTAATCTTTTTACTTGTAAATTCTTATGTAAAGAATGCAAAAGAAAATATAATTTCAATTGTTTAACCTTTAAAGGGCCGGAGAGCCGATATATCGGCTCGGTCCATGATAGGAACATTGTACATAGTTGATGGGT